>SJYT01014625.1:1946165-1968802 GCA_006410635.1 Cephalophus harveyi | reverse complement strand
AACCAGTCCATTCTGAAGGAGATCAACCCTGGGATTTCTTTGGAAGGAATGATGCTAAAGCTGAAACTCCAGTACTTTGGCCACCTCATGCGAAGAGTTGACTCATTGGAAAAGACTCTGATGCTGGGAGTGATTGGGGGCAGGAGGAGAAGGGGACGACCGAGGATGAGATGACTGGATGGCATCACTGACTCGATGGATGTGAGTCTGAGTGAACTCCGGGAGATGGTGATGGACAGGGAGGCCTGGCGTGCTGCGATTCATGGGGTCGCAAAGAGTCGGACACGACTGAGCGACTGAACTGAACTGAGCATGCTCTTGAGATTTTCTTGATATATATCTATTTTAAATAGTGTTGTTCTCCTATATGAGACAAAATATAGAAATTCACTAAAGGAGCAATATGTAAAATAGAGACACCCATGAAAACATAGTAGTATACTAGCTGAAGCAACAATTTTGCTACTATCAGTTTTTGCATAATTTTTCTCTGGCTTTAATATTCATTCACTTACCTACAGTGCTTCCAAGCACTGAAAAAGAGCCCCAGAGCATGGCTAGGCTGAGATTCCTTACAGACTTCCTGTAGGCAATTACAGCCTCGTCTCCTATGGACCTGAGGTGAGTGTCCTTGCTGGAGCCTTCATCCTTCAAGTCTGAAGTGGAATTGAGATTGTCCCAGAAATTTTGAGCACTCCTGGAGAAGCACTAACTCTTTTTCAATGGTTGTTGGTTTCATTTCCTTTAATCACCACTCAGTTACATTTATCTTACAAAACAGTAGCTATTTGTATCGGGAAAGTATTGGGAAAATGGATACTTAAAATATATCCATGGAATCCAGGAGGCATGTTTCCTCTCTTTCTTACCTGAGAACCCAGTTTCCAAATTCAGGACGTGATTTTTTAACTCATACATGGGGGTGTATTTTTCTCCTTATAGGTCTCTTTGATTTTCTAATTGCTGTTGTTCAGCTGCCAAGTCATATCCGACTCTTTGCGACCCCATGGACTGTGGCATGCCAGGCTTCCCTGTCCCTCACTATCTCCTGGAGTTTGCCCTACTTTGTGGCCATTGAATTGGTGATGCCATCCAACCATCTCATCCTCTGTCACCTCCTTCTCCTTCCGCTTTCAGTCTTTCCCAGCATCAGGGTCTTTTCCAGTGAGTAACCTGTTCACATCAAGTGGCCAAAGTACTGAAGCTTCAGCTTCAGCATCAGTCCTTCCAAGTATTCAGGGTTGATTTCCATGAAGACTGACTAGTTTGATCTCCTCCCTTTCCAAGGAACAGCTCCAGAACCACAGTTCAAAACATCAATTCTTCTGCACTCAGCTTTCTTTATAGCCCAGCTCTCACATCCATACATGACTACTGGAAAGACCATAGCCTTGACTATATGAACCTTTGTCAGCAAAGTGATGTCTTTGCTTTTTAACACACTGTCTAGATTTGTCATAACTTTCCTGCCAAGAAGCAATTGCCTAATTTCATGGCTGCAGTCACCATCCACTGTGATTTTAGGGGCCAAGAAGAGGAAATCTGTCACCGATTCTACATTTTCCCTTTCTATTTGCCATGAAGTTATGGGACCTAATGCCATGATCTTGGTATTTTTAATATCTAGTTTTAAGCCAGCTTTTTTCCACTCTCTTCCTTAACTCTCATCAAGAGGCTCTTTAGTTCCTCTTTGCTTTCTGTCAGTAGAGTTGTATCTATGTTTGTTGATATTTCTCCTAACACATCCAGCCCAGTATTTTGCATGATGTGCTCTGCATATAAGTAAACAGGGTGACAATAAACAGCCTTGTCGTTCTCCTTTCTCAATCCTGAACCAGTCAGTTGTTCCATACAGGATTCTAACCGTTGCTTCTTAACCGGCATACAGGTTTCTCAGGAGACAGGTAAAATGGTTGGTACTCTCATTTCTTTAAGAATTTCCGGAGTGTTATGATCCACACANCTCAATCCTGAACCAGTCAGTTGTTCCATACAGAATTCTAACCGTTGCTTCTTAACCGGCATACAGGTTTCTCAGGAGACAGGTAAAATGGTTGGTACTCTCATTTCTTTAAGAATTTCCGGAGTGTTATGATCCACACAGTCAAAGGTTTTAGTGTACAATAAAACAGAGGTAGATGTTTTTCTGGAATTCCCCTGCTTTCTGTATGATCCAGCAAATGTTGGCAATTTGATCTCCGGTTCCTCTGCCTTTTCTAAACCCCACGTGAACATTTGGAAGTTCTTGGTTCATATACTGCTGAAGCCTGGCTTGGAGGATTTGGAGCACAGCCTTACCAGCGTGGGAGATGAGTGCAACTGTCTGGCGGCTTGCACAGTCTTTAGTACTGTCCTTCTTGGGAATTGGGACTGGCCTTTTCCAGTCCTCTGGCCACTGCTGGATTTTCCAAATTTGCTGACATATTGAGTGCAGCACTTAAATAGCATCATCTTTTAGGATTTTAAATAGCTCTGTTGGAATTCGAGTACCTCCAGTGGATTTATTGGCAGCAGTGCTTCCTAAGGCCCACTTGCTTCACACTCCAGAATGTCTAGCCCTGGGTGAGAGACTATACCATCTTGGTTAGCTGGGTCATTAAGATCTTTTTTGTACAGTTCCCCTGTGTCTTCTTTCCATTTCTTTTGGATTTCTTCTGCTTCTATTAGGTCTTTTCTAATTACTGAGTCATAATCATAAAAGTTTCTCATTCATGTAATTGTTTACTTATATTGATTTAATATATCATCTGGTATTAGGGCTTCCCTGATGGCTCAGATGGCAAAGAAAGTGAAAGTGAAAGTCTTAGTTGCTCAGTGTCCCGGACTCTCCGCAGGTCCATGGACTGCAGCCCACTTCTCCTCAAGTGCTTCTTCTGCAGCCCACTGCAGGCGCTTCTCTGTCAGTGGGATTTTCCAGGCAGGGATACTGGAGTGGTTTGCCATTTCTTTTTTCATGGGGTCTTCCTGACCCAGGGATTGAACCCTGGTCTCCTGTACTGCAGACAAATTCTTTACTGAGTGAGCGACAGGGAATCTTTCTGCTAGTATTTAATTTGCTTTCTTCATTTTATACTGCATCTGTCTTTTGTTTTCAGAGAGCTATACATTTTTCAAGTGCTTTCAAGGGCACATTTATATATATTTATATATGAATATATATGCTATATATTATAACTTTATTATGTATTATGTTATATTCACTATATTATTATATTATACATGAGTAATATATATTATTCATATGCATATTTCCATTAGTCACATTAACACTTTGAAATAGCTAGAGCAAATTTTCTAATGTGGAAATTGAAAATCAAAGAAGTTATGTGACTGCCAAGCCAACTAGCTGATAGATGACAATGTTCATACTGAAATGTGGGTGCAATAATTCAAAACTCAGTGTACTTCTATCATCTTCTATTAGAATGTGCTCCCTACCATCCCAGAGATGACATGTGCCTCCCTTCTGTCTGTATTCACCCAGTTCCTTCTCTCTGCCAATCACAAGATGACCCCTTTTCCCAGGCTCAGTTCAAGGTCACCTCCTTCTTGAAAGCAATCTCTGACAAGCCAGTCTGGAGTTATTTTTCTACATAATAACAAATACTTGCTATTTATGCCTTTTGTATTTACTCATAAGTTCTTTGTGTCATTATTTGACTATGCTAAATTAGATATTTAGAGATAAGGTAAAAAACATAGACCTTGAAGTCACCTGAACTTGAGTTCAAGTCTTTATGCCACTTGCCAGTTTTTTGATCTTACACATCTCTTAATTCATAAGTGAACTGAGGATTTATTAATTCATTTCAACGTATCTGTCGAATGCCTACTATGTACTTGGTAAGCAAAGTGGTGAACAAAATACAACAAAGAGTATGAGGGAGATAGACTAATAAATAATAGAATGTAAGCAAGTGTTAAATGATTTTTTAAAATAAAATTAAACAATGAAGTGGTGACTATGGGGTCTACATTAGAAATGGCCAGGAAGTTTGCCTTAAAGAGGTTTATGCTTTGCCTGAGACCTGACCGAAATGCAGAATCAGCGTTGCAAAGACATGATGAGTTCTCTAGGCAGGGAGACTTGGAAGGGCTAAGTCCTTGAGGTTTGAGATAGGTTAACTTCTCAGAGGAGCAGAAGAAAGACCAGTCTGCCTGGAGTATAGTGAGCAAGGACTGTGATCATACTGGTAGGGCTGAGTTTGCTGAGGAGGAGGAAGCAAATCATGTGAGGACTTTAGTGTTGGTAAGGAGGTTGGGTTTTATTCTAATTGCCATAAGAAATCAGTGGAGAGAACAACAAAACACCCATATAGTTGAGGGTGCTGAATGGGTTGACCAAGAAAAGCAGTTAGCACAATGCCTGCATTTTTATCCCACCTTCATATTTTGGATTGGCCAAAATGTTCATTCAGATTTTTCCACAACATCTAACAGAAAAACCGGGACAAATGTTTTGGCCAACCCAATGTATATTTTATTATAACATTGTAAACTCTTTAAATGCAAGGAATATTCACTATTTTACCCTCTAAAATGTGATGCACTGTGACACAGAAAACCTGATAAGGTTCATTACATATGAGTATCAGCCTAGTGTGCTGCTCATCAATAGCCTTCTAAGGTAGAGAGTTCTGCTGTTCACAGTAATTCAAGCAAACTGCCTGATTCTGCCTGTTCAACATCACCTTATACACATCAGGTCACCAATAAGTTTGTAATAGCAACTTGTGTGTAGTGGAGTATGATAAGGATGCATAACTCTCACATCAATCTATATTTAATTGCCATTCTGGAAAAAAATCATTCACTTCTATATAGTTATCCAAAAAGAGAGAGTGAAAGAACAACATAAATATAAGGGATGAAGACTCCATTTAGCATTTTGAAAAAGCAATATCTTCAGAAGAGTTTTTCCTTCTTTTGATTTGCCATACCATCTGCTATCTGCTTTTCAGATAAGCAGTACCAGTGAGTTCTTTATTGAGATACATACTGTTACTTAGACCTTGAAACTTTATTTCTTTTTGGAAATGCCAAAGTGTATTATTTTTTTCTTTGCTTCAGAGCATGTATTTTTTCGTTCTGACAGAAGAGAGATCAAGATAGAAACCCCTCTATCTGGGCTTCCCTGGTAAAGGTTTCTCTCTGAAGGACAGCTTTCCAAGAGCCATTTGTCACTGTTTCTATGCATAAGAAGTGGGAAAACTCTTACTTTTTCCCTTTGCATGTTCACATTCAGATCACTCACTCAGAGATACACACTGATTTTTAGATTGCTGTTTGGAATTAGAGATGCCTCTTGGGTTTCATGCAACTCCAAAACTGAGCCAATTTAGCTCTCGAATTGGTGGCCCTTTTTGTTGTTTTCCCTCATTTTCTTCATAGAAAGTCACCTTCAGATGACAAATAGGTATGCTGGCTTTAACTTCAACATACATTAAAAAAATCTGTTTGATTTTTAACTATCTAGCTGCAGAAATAATCAACAGAGAGAATAAAACTTTAATAGGTTAAAGACAAACCATTATTTGATGAAATGTTCTTTTCATCTCCTTAAGTCTTCAAGCTCCATACTTCTTTTTGACAGAAACAGCAAGTAAAATCCACTAGTAAGACAGAAGAAAAGCCATGAAATAAAAAGCACTTTTATTCCTTTGATTTATCTAGTCTTTAATTGTTTTAAGTGAGATTTAATTTTTGTTTCCCAGCTCAAATTGGAACTTCTTGAAGGCACAGATCATGCCCTGTAGTCCTGTCTTTTTCACAGTGCCAAGGTCTTGTCAAGAAACTAAACACACACATAGTAAATTGTATAGAATACTTTGAGCCACTAGAATTGTATTGTTGTTTGATGACTCCCTCTGGCAGCTTTAAACCCTTACGACATCCCACTTGTGACACTAATTAAACTACATTTAACTTCTGAGCTCTTGAACTTGACAGTCCAAGAAGATATAGAGTACTAACAGAGCCTTACTTGTGCTAACTACATTGCTGCATTTGTGTTGTTAATTCAGCCCTCCACATAAGCATGTGTATTTTTTTAAATGGAAGATTTCAAAAGAGGTTATCTAAATTTCTTTCTCTCTTAAATTTCCAAAGAGCAGAACTGCATTCTTTGAAGCCTTTAAATAAAGTCAAGGGTGAGATGATGTTTTGATGTCTAGAACATTGATAGTTTTTCTCTCTAGGCTTTTTTTTTTGCCATGAAGCTTATGAAAATGGTAAAACAAATTATACTTTTTAGAATAAGTTCTTGTGAAATAAAAAGTATATGATACAATTGTTTTAGGTATTTTATGAAAGATTTGACAGCAGATCATTAGCTTGTAGCTATTTCATATGTAAGAGAGTGAGTCTGGGGCAGGTGGTTTGAGTCATTAGTCCTGAATCCCTTCTCTGGACTGAGAAATGCTTTGTATGGACATGGTTTCTTGCCATAAGTCTCAAAAATTAAGCTATTGACTCCTCCTAAATCTTAACTACCCTTAGTAAAATTTTGGATATGTATTGAATTCCTCAGATCATTATTGTATTTGTTTGTAATAACATGCTGAAACTGAAAGAAGGAATATAGAGGATGTGTAGTCACACTTGCAACTGTGAACTCTGCTGCTTAGTTTTACTACCTCAAGTGTTTCGGAAAGGAAGATCTCATTTATTAAAAGCAGCTCTGTTATTAAGAATGCTGTTTTAAGATTTCAGTATAATGATGATTTTTAGAGCCTGTTAAATTGAGAAACGAATACTGAAATTAATGAATTAAGTAATGAATACTGAAAGTTGTAAAGAGTTTGAAATGGGTATCCTTCTACTTTGGTGAATAATGAATTCTGAAAGCTGCACTTTGAAATGCATATCCTACTTTGATGGTAGATTGCTGTACCACACACTGGAAAGCAATCTAGCATATGCATTGAAAATTAAAATATTTATAATGTTTTCTGATAAATTCTGTTTTTATAGAAATAATGGGAAATATGAAGAAAAGTATATACAAGAACAAATTCATTGATGTATTATACATATGCATGACTACAAAAGCAAAAAAAAAAAAACACACCTCAAATTAAAGGACCAACGGTTGTGGAATGCTTATGTAAATTCGGACACCTCCACTTTGTGAAATACTATATGGCCTTCAAAATCATGGCTAAATGATAAAAAATGTTTATTATATAATAATAAGTGATAGTAGTGTTTACTGATCACTTGTATTAAAATTACAATATTCAGTTATATTTGGCTGATAGGATTATTTATTCACTCAACAAATAGACTATGTAAATCACATATATGCTCATGTAATCCCTGAAATAATGCATTGTTACCCATTTTAAAGATATGGAAGATGCACACAAAATAAGATGATTTAGACAAGAATTTTACTGTTTAAGTCTGTTGTCTAGTCATTATTCCAGTACTTCGGGTACTGAAGATATGGTAAGGTCTTTGTTTTTCCTTAAAAACTTATTCATTTAATCAGTTGTATGATAAAGGACTAAACCACATGACAATTCTTTGAATAACCCAGAAAATCTACACTTCAGGTGCTGTTATAGTTCTAGTAAAATCCTGACTGATGCAATTGTTATTTATGAGGGAAAACTGAGCAACTTCCCTTAGTCCTACAGATTTTTAAAGTGCTACCTGTGTGACTTTAGGTATGTTAGTTAACTTTTCTGTGGTTCACTTCTTCATCTTAAAATGATGATAATAATCATATAGTTGTTTTGAGGATTAAATGAGTATATGTGTGTGTGTGTGTGTGTGTCTGTGTGTGTGTGTGTGTACATCATGTTTAGAGCAGTGCTTGGTTAATAGTGAGTCCTCAAGATGTGACAACCACTACCACAGTTCTGTAGATTTAGTTGTAGCTTTATGTTCTCATTATTATTCTTTTTCCATGTTGCTTAATTATATTATCTTCTATTCTTCTAATTAATTTCAGCACTGAATGTTAAATTTCAGTAAAAAAAGCATTGAGAAAAGTTATAATTTTGTAATACTGTTTTCCCATTCATATAGGTCTCAGTTCAGTTCAGTTCAGTTCAGTCGCTCAGTCGTGTCCGACTCTGCGACCCTGTGAATCACAGCACGCCAGGCCTTCCTGTCCATCACCAACTCCCGGAGTTCACTCAAACTCATGTCCATTGAGTCGGTGATGCCATCCAGCCATCTCATCCTCTGTCATCTCTTTCTCCTCCTGCCCCCAATCCCTCCCAGCATTAGGGTCTTTTCCAATCAGTCAACTCTTCGCATCAGGTGGCCAAAGTATTGGAGTTTCAGCTTCAACATCAGTCCTTCCAGTGAACACCCAAGGCTGATCTCCTTTAGGATGAACTGGTTGGATCTCCTTGCAGTCCAAGGGACTCTCAAGAGTCTTCTCCAACACCACAGTTCAAAAGCATCAATTCTTTGGTGTTCAGCTTTCTTCATAGTCTAACTCTCATATCCATACATGATCACTGGAAAAACCACAGCCTTGACTAGACGGACCTTTGTTGGCAAAGTAATGTCTCTGCTTTTCAATATACCATCTAGGTTGGTCATAACTTTCCTTCCAAGAAGTAAACGTCTTTGAATTTCATGGCTGCAGTCACCATCTGCAGTGATTTTTAAGTCCCCCAAAATGAAGTCTGACACTGTTTCCACTGTTTCCCCATCTATTTCCCATGAAGTGATGGGACCAGATGCCATGATCTTTGTTTTCTGAATGTTGAGCTTTAAGCCAACTTTTTCCTTCTTCACAGTCCAACTCTCACATCCATATATGACCACTGGAAAAACCAAAGCCTTGACTAGATGGACATTTGTTGGCAAAGTAGTGTTTCTGCTTTTTAATATGCTATCTAGGTTGGTCATAACTTTTCTTCCAAGGAGTAAGCGTCTTTTAATTTCATGGCTGCAGTCACCATCTGAAGTGATTTTGGAGCTCCCAAAAAATAAGTCTGACACTGTTTCCACTGTTTCCTCATCTATTTCCCATGAAGTGATGGGACCAGATGCCATGATCTCGTTTTCTGAATCTTGAGGGTTAAGCCAACTTTTTCACTCTCCACTTTCGCTTTCATCAAGAGGCTTTTTAGCTCCTCTTCACTTTCTGCCATAAGGGTGGTGTCATCTGCATATCTGAGGTGATTGATATTTCTCCTGGCAGTCTTGATTCCAGCTTGTGCTTCTTCCAGCCCAGCGTTTCTCATGATGTACTCTGCATAGACGTTAAATAAGCAGGGTGACAATATACAGCCTCGACGGACTCCTTTTCCTATTTGGAACCAGTCTGTTGTTCTGTGTCCAGTTCTAACTGTTGCTTCCTGGCCTCTGCATCTTGCTGTCCTTCAAATGGGCTTCCTCATCAAGGGCTGAAATTGGAGTGTAAATCAGTGGTCCCCAAACTTTTTGGCACCGGGGACTGGTTTCATGGAAGACAGTTTTTCCAAAGACTGGCAGGGAGTGAGGGTGGTTTGGGGATGATTCAAGAGCATTACATTTATTGTGCACTTTATGTCCGTTATTATTATACCAGCTCCACCTCAGGTCCTCAGGCATTAGATTCTGAGGTTGGGAGCCCCTGATGTAAATGATTGTTAAATTCAATGCCTTTCCTCAGCACTCATAGGTTAACATGATTTGTGCCCACCAACAATCTACCCTTAAGACCTCCGCTTCATTCCTCCAGGCCCCCTTCTCCAGTCTTACTATTTTCCTCCCTGTGCTTGAAATATACCAGGCAACTCATACCTCGGGGCTCTTGTATCATTCTCTTCTGCCTGCCAATGTCTACCCCCACAGATTGCCATGGCTTCCTTACCTCCTGGAGACTTTTTCTCACATGTCACATTACTAGACAGACCCTCTCTGACCACTTTTGCACACTTTCTAATCCCCAACTTTGCTCTACTTTGCTTAATGGTACTTATCACCTTTCTATATGGTTATAAAGTGTGTACTTTATAACTTACTTATTTATTGTTTCTCTCCCCCTATATGAAGGTACAGTTTCCCAGGTGGCTCAGCTGTAAACAATCCTCCTGCCAATGCAGGAGACATGAGTTCAATCCCTGGGTTGGGAAGGTCCCCTGGAGAAGGAAATGGCAACCCACTCCAGTATTCTTGCCTGGGAAATCCCATGGACAAAGGTGCCTGGCAGGCTACAGTCCATGGGGTGGCAAAAGAGTCAGACACAACTTATCAACTAAACAGCAACAACAACCTCAGAATAAAATCACCAAAAAAGCAGGATGTTTGTCGAATTTGTTCATGGCTACCATCTGACAACTTAAACTATGTCTGCTGCNGGACAAAGGTGCCTGGCGGGCTACAGTCCATGGGGTGGCAAAAGAGTCAGACACAACTTATCAACTAAACAGCAACAACAACCTCAGAATAAAATCACCAAAAAAGCAGGATGTTTGTCGAATTTGTTCATGGCTACCATCTGACAACTTAAACTATGTCTGCTGCTAAGTCACTTCAGTCGTGTCCGACTCTGTGCGACCCCAGAGATGGCAGCCCACCAGGCTCCCCGTCCCTGGGATTCTCCAGGCAAGAACACTGGAGTGGGTTGCCATTTCCTTCTCCAGTGCATGAAGGTGAAAAGTGAAAGTAAAGTCGCTCAGTCGTGCCCGACCCTCAGCGACCCCATGGACTGCAGCCTACCAGGCTCCTCCGTCCATGGGATTTTCCAGGCAAAAGTACTGGAGTGGGGTGCCATTGCCTTCTCAAAACTATGTCTAGTAGAGTGTAACTACTCAATAAATATCAATTTAATAAAAAAAAAAAAATTTCCATGTCACCGAAGTTCAGAGCTTAGGTTATCTCTTTTTTGCAATTTTTTGTTTGCAAAAGTCACACAATGCTTTTGTATCTCTGCTTCTGCTTGTATAGTTATCCCCCCTTAAAGTCAGCGATATAATGATTTTCTTACGTATCATTCAAACCAGGGACACTTTTTGCATATGCAGGAAAATAAGCATAAATATATTCTTTTTAATAATTTTACTCAAATGTTGGCCTATTATGAATAGTATTTTGCTAACTGAACAATAATGTGTTATTATTGAATTATCAGTATAAATGAAAATACTTCATTTAAAAAATAGTTGCTTGGTCTCCTCTTGAAAGGGTGTACCAGAACTGATTTAACTAATTCTTCACTGATTGACAGTTAGGTTATTTCTGTTGTGTGTATTCTTTTCTCCTTCATTATTTTGACTATTTTCAAGTATTGATTTGGATTATACGAAATTGCTGATAGTGAACCATTTTGGGTTTACGTAAGCAATAGAATTGTTGTGTTTGACTCTTTTGCCAGATTTTTTTGTAAAAGATAAATTGCTAGAAGTGAAATTCCTGGAATAAAGGTGAAGGACATTTGTAAATGAATCAGTATTTCCAAATCCCTTCAAGGAAAATGTGCGATTCTGGTTCCAGTGTGTCAGAATCCCTATTTCTCCACACTCCCTGCTGGCATGGAATGTAAATGTCCCTAACTTTATCAGTGCCACAGGTAGAAAACGGTACCTTGCAATATAATTTGCACTACTTTTGTTGTTAGGCTGAGAATTTTTCTACATATATAAGAACTAATTGTATTTCTGATTTTGTGGCCCTCTATTGAAATCTTCTGTTTTTGTTTTAGATTTTTTTCTTTTCTTATTGATTTGTGTGTGTGTGCTAAGTCTCTGCAGTCATGTCTGACTCTTTGCGACCCAAGCACTGCAGCACCCCAGGCTCCTCTGTCCATGGGGTTCTCCAGGCAAGAATACTGGAGTGGATTGCCATGCTCTCCTTCAGAGGATCTTTCTAACCCAGGGATTGAACCCAAGTCTCTTCTGTCTCTTGCATTGAAAGGCAGGCTCTTTACCTCTAGCGCCACCTGAGAAGCCCTTTGATTGGTTTGTAGAGGCTCTCTATAAAGAGAGGATCTCTGCATCTGCAATATGAGTTGTAAATTTTGCTCCTACTTTGTAGCTTGTTTTCGACTTTTTTTTTATTTCCATGGTTCTATTTTTATATTTATGTGGTTAGATTTATGAGTTTTTCATGTTGTGATAAAAAACTACTTCCTCTATCCAAGATGATTTGTAAAGATTTTTCATATTTTCTTCTAGTGTTTTATGGTTTCAAGTTGTATTGAATCTTTAAAAAATATGGAGCCCACTTTGATGTATGAAGTATGGTCAGTAGCCAGTTACACATATCTTTTTCGGACGGATATTCAATTTTCCCCAAATCCATTTTAGATATCGTTTTTACCTTTTTTTTATATTTTAAATTTTCATATGTATTCAGGGTTATATTCTGGGATTCCTGATATATGTCATTATAGTCTGTCTGCTTGTGTAGCTCCACTGTCCGTGGGATTCTCCAGGCAAGAATACTGGAGGGGGTTGCCATTCCCTTCTCCAGGGGATCTTGCTGACCCAGGGATCAAACCTGCATGTCTTTCCTCTCCTACATTGGCAGGTGGGTTCACTACCTGGGAAGCTCTATTTTAGAGGTTAGGATATATTTAAAGTATATATTCATAAAGCTGTCTATCATGCAAACATACTCTGTTTTTCTATTTGTTCAAGTTTTTATTAAGATGAGCTACTATTCTTAACATCTATTGATGCAATTCAATATCCTTTTAGCATCTTTAGAGATGATCCTATAATTTTTCCCTTTTGATATATTCCTATGGTGAATTGGGCTTCCCCGGTGGTTCAGATGATGAAGAAACTGCCTGCAATGCAGGAGACCCGGGTTAGGTCCATGGGTGGGGAAGATCCCCTGGAGAAGGAAATGGCAACCCACTCCAGTATTCTTGCCTGGAGAATTCCATGGACAGAGGAATCTGAGAGGGGTGGATGGCTACAGTCCATAAGGTTGCAAAGATATAGACACAACTGATTCATTTTCACTTTATGATGAATTATATGGATAGACTTCCTAACCTTTCAACATTCGGGAATTAAGCTTCAGTTGGTGCGTTATATTTTCAAGGTGTTGCAAGATTCTATTCATTATGGTCTAGTTAACTTGGGCAGCTATAAGAAAATGCCAAAGACTAGGTGACTTAAACAACAGACATTTATTACTCACAGATTCAGAGGCTGTAAAGCCCAACATGATCGGCTTGCTGGTTAATTCATTTTTAGAGACAGCCCTCCTCCAGACTCGTAGGCAGCTGCCTCTTCCTATGTATTGCATGGGAGGGAGAGAGAAGGAGAGTGTTCTCCTATTTCTCTGCTTACAGGGCACAAATTCCATCACAGAGGCCCACCCCTATGACCTCATTTAAACCTGATCATCTCCCCAGGCTCCCAGCTCTAAATACCATCACACTGGGAACCAAGACTTCAGCTTATGAATTTTGGGGAGATGATACAATTCAGTCCATAGAAGTTATCAATACATGCAAATTGGTTTGCTCTGCAATTTACTTTTCTCTTTTTCTGTAAGGTTTAGGTTTAAATATTATGCTAATCTCATGAAAAGAGGGCTTCAAAAAGGGTTTTATATTTCTGTGTTCTAGAGCACTTTAGGTTGGACTGGATTAACCTCTTCCTTACAGATATGGTATAATTGTCCTGTGAAATCATTTGAGATGCTTGTTTGCGGGGGGTGTAGCACTTTGAATGTGCTCATAGGTTTAACATACATTAATGACACATAATGCCTCATTAGCCTTTATTAAGTCTTCATGTGTGGGACCCTAGCAAAACCCTTGAAAGACCCTAGAAATCCATCTACTCGGTCATATGGTGTTTGTGCACAGTAGTGTTTTTAATCACAATTGGCTAAGGCCTTTTGTGAAGGCCTCTTTCTTTTTCTTATTTTTGTTTTATTATCTGTTTATATATTTTTGACTGCACTGGGTCTTCATTGCTGCACATGGCCTTTCTCTAGCTGCAGAGACTGGGGCTACTCTCTAGTTACGATGTGTAGGCTTCTCATTACACTGGTTTCTCTTGCAGAACATGGTCTCTAGAGCATGTGGGGTTCAGTAGTTGCAGTGTGCAGGCTCAGTAGCTGAGGCTCATGTGCCTAGTTGCCTTGTAACATGTGAGATCTTCCTGAACCAAGGATCGAACCCATGTCCCCTGCATTGGCAGGTGGATTCTTTACCTCTAGACCATCGGGAAAGTCCTCAAATGTCTCTTTTCAAGCTGATCTCTATGTCACTCTTCTGGTTTGGGCAGGTCATGTCAGAGTGGCTGCAGGCATTTTGGGGGATCTAGCTAAGGGGAACACGGTAACGTTGGTAATGTGCCACTCAGATCCATCTTTCAAGAAAAGACTCACAAGAAAGCACAGTCAGGAGACAGTCTCTGTCCGTCTTCTCCTTCAGGGTCTATTTTAGACATAAAGAGACTTCTTGCTCAGGATCACTCCTCTCCTAGGACAGCCCTCTTCTCCAGTGACTGAGCGAGGAGGCATAGAGAGGCTCAGGCACTCAGCTCACTGCTGAGCCGTCTCTAAGGCTCTCAGCATCACAGCCACTGTGCTGTCCTGCTTCCTCCCCACTCCAGATGTTTATCCCTAATGACCACCTTGCACCCCTAACTGCCTCCCAATATCTGCCCCTGAAGAATCTAATCTGAAACAGGAAAATAGAGATCAGTATATATTTCAGTCAGTTCAGTTGCTCAGTCATGTCTAACTCTTTGTGACCTGATGGACTGCAGCATGCCAGGCTTCCCTGTCCATCACCAACTCCCAGAGCATGCTCACACTTATGTCCATCCAATCAGTGATGACATCCAACCATCTCATCCTCTGTAATCCCCTTCTTCTCCCATCTTCAATCTTTCCCAGCATCAGGGTCTTTTCCAGTGAGTCAGTTCTTTGCATCAAGTGGCCAGAGTGTTAGAGTTTTATCTTCAGCATCAGCCCTTCCAATGAATATTCAGGACTGAGTTCCTTTAGGATTGACTGGTTGGATCTCCTTGCAGTCCAAAGGCCTCTCAAGAGTCTTCCCTAACACCACAGTTCAAAAGCATCAGTTCTTCAGCATTCAGCTTTCTATACAGTCCAACTCTCACATCCATACACAACTACTGGAAAAACCATAGCTTTGACTAGATGGACTTTTGTCAGTAAAGTAATGTTTCTGCTTTTTAATATGCTGTCTAAGTTTGTCATAACTTTTCTTCAAAGGAGCAAGTCTTCATTTCATGGCTTCAATTGTATTCTGCAATGATTTTGGAGCCCAAGAAAATAAAATCTATCACCATTTCCATTGTTTTCCCATCTATTTGGCATGAAGTGATGGGAATGGAAGCTATGATCCTAATTTTCTGAATGTTGAGTTTTAAGTCAGCTTTTTCACTCTCCTCTTTTACTTTCACCAAGTGACTCTTTAGTTCTTCTTTGCTTTCTGCCATAAGGTCTGCCATAAGGGTGGTGTCACCAGCATATCTGAGGTTCTTGGTATTTCTCCCGGCAATCTTGATTCCAGCTTGTGCTTCATCCAGTCTGGCATTTTGCATGATGTACTCTGCATCTAAGTTAAATAAGCAGGGTGACAGTAGACATTTAGTTTGTTTTTAATGGAATATCACACAGATACATAGACACACACGCACTATGGATCTTCCGTCACTTCTGTGTGTTATCTGTGTGTGTGTGTGTCTTTGTTTGCTGCCTGTGGGCTCTCTCTAGTTGCACTGCATGGGTTTGTCATTGTGGTGGCTTCTATTGTTGCAGAACACAGGCTCTAGAGTATGTGGGCTTCAGTAGTTTCAACACGTGGACTCAGTAGTTTTGACATGGGGGTCTAGTTGCTCCAAGGCATGTGGAATCTTCCCAGAGCAAGGATCTAGCCTGTGTTCCCTGCACTGGCAGGAAAATTCTTAATCACTGGACCATCAGGGGAGTCCCTCTGTGTATTGCTTTGTTCTTGCTAGCTCATATGGTAGCAAAATCACTGCAGACGGTGACTGAAGCCATGAAATTAAAAGACACTTGCTCCTTGGAAGAAAAGCTATGACAAACCTAGACAGCATTTTATAAAGCAGAGATGTTACTTTACCTATAAAGGTCTGTAAACTCAAAGGTATGGTTTTTCTAGTAGTCATGTATGAATCTGAGAGTTGGACCATAAAGAAGGTTGAGTGCTGAAGAACTGATGCTTTTGAACTGTGGTGTTGGATAAGACTCTTGAGAGTCCCATGGATTGCAAGGAGATCCAACCAGTCAATCCTAAAGGAACTCAGTCCTGAATATTCATTGGAAGGACTGATGCTGAAGATGAAACTCTAATACTTTGGCCAACTGCTGCGAGGAACCAACTCATTAAAAAAGACCCTGATGCTGGGAAAGATTGAAGGCAGGTGAAGAAGGGGACGACAGAGGGTGCGATAGTTGGATAGCGTCATTGACTCAATGAACATGAATTTGAGCAAGCTCCAAGAGATGGTGAAGGACAGGGAAGCATGGGGTGTTGCAATCCGTGGGGCAAGTTCATATCGCACTATAACCTCTGCCGTTTTTTCATATCGGATGCCAGGTAAGCATATCTAGTGGGAAGCAGAAGGACATTGTAAGTCACCATGTCTGAGTGATTGAACAACAGTAACAAGCTGATATGGTGTATAGAAACGGCTTACAATTCCCTTCCACTTCCCACTAGATATGCTTACCTGGCATCCGACATGAAAAAACAGCAGAGATTACCCTGAGATGTGAACTTGCCCTGTGGCACCCTGTTCTGGAAGTATCTGGTATGGAGAAGAAATAAAGTTTGAACTGTATAAAGCCAGCAGCTCATCTGTGGGAGTTTCCTGTCAAACATTTACCTCTGTAAGCAAAGAATTTCTTTTCAGTCAGTACCAAGTCAAAATGAAAGATTTCTCCTAGGAGGAAAATACTTAGTAATGCAACATATACATTTATAAGAGTACTACACTTAAAAATCCAAGTGTGCAAAATAGAACATACCAAGGACTTCCCTGGTGGTCTGGTAGTTAAGATCCACCTTCCAACGCAGGGACACAGGTTTGATCCCTGGTTGGGGGGCTAAGAGCCTACTTGCCATGGAGTATCTAAGCCCAGAGGACAGCAGGTCATGAGCACATGCCACAAAGAAGATCCTGTGTGCAGCAACTAAAACCCTATGCAGACAAGTAAACAAATAATGTTAAGAAACAACGTACCAGGATCCTCATGTGTAGGACACACATCAGAAGCAGTACTGAAAACAGAAAGCGTATCTCCATTTTGTTGTGTCTTCTGTGAGAAGATACCTTAGCGAAGCTGGGAGTTTGCAGACAAATGTCATGCCAAATTACCACCAAAAACTAAAAGAAACTGAACAAAAAAAGCATTCTACTGACAAGACTACACTTACTTATCAGTGTGTCAATGCATCTAGCTTATGAGTAATTCGGTCACGCAGTTATGCAGCTCAGGGGAACACAACAGTAACTTTAAAATGCATTTGAATTGTTCTGGGGCTTCCCTGGTGACACAGCTGGTGAAGAACCCACCTTCAATGTGGGAGGCCTGGTTTTGATCCCTGAGTCGGGAAGATACCCTGGAGAAAGGCAACCCACTCCAGTATTCTGGCCTGGAGAATTCCATGGACTGTATAGTCCATGGGGTCACAAAGAGTCAGGCACGACTGAGCGACTTTCACTTTCACTTTTCAGGTAATGACTAACATCAATCCAAACAGTGTTTAAGATTAAACACTGCAGAGGAAATCTTAAAATACCTGAAAACACATATCTTGTATATTAAAGAAACTTAATAGCTGTTTTCCCAAATTTTCCAAACATCCTGAAATGTTTTTATATTTTCAGTAATGAGCTGTGAAATTGAAAGACATTGAAAAAGACAATAACAAAAAACAAATTTAGATAAATATTGCTAGAGGAAATAACAAATTGATTTCTTGCCTTTCTGTAGAGAGTGGTGCTCAAAAATCATTGTTTTATGAAGAGATCACAAAGTCTGTAGAACTGTAGAAGAAAATGTATTATAGACAAATAAATTAAATATTATGTTATTTATCCAAGCCTTGCAATATTTGGGCTTGTTGTTTATAGCTTTTCCTTTTTTCATTTCAAATAAATGCTTCCTTTGCTCTTTTTTGTTTGCTTCAGAAACTTGTATATTTTTATAAAGAGAGTGACCAAATTGCTTAATTATTGTGACCCCCAAAACCAGAATCCACTTCTGATCTTATGGGTGTGTGTTTGTGTATGTAAACACATATGTCTGCATCTAATGGCATTTGGTCTTCTGAGAATTTCTATTTCTTCTGGGGTCAATTTTAGTGATTTGTTTTTCTAGATAATCATTTATTACATTTACTTTATTCACCTTTTCCAACTTACTTGCACAGTGTTGAGCAATGTAGTTTATAATTTTTCTGTCTGTAATACTTTACCTCTTATGGTTTAATTAGAATGTACTTCCTGGCTTTCCTAAGTTATCCAATAAATATATCTACTTATTGTGCCCTTTCCTTAAAAACTCAGCTTTTCTCTCTTAGTTCACCAATATATTTAAAGAATTACTTTCTGCTCTTATTTCTATCAACAGCTTTTGTCGGGCATGACTTTTCTAATTCTTTCGTTTTCACTCATTCTTTGTTTTAAATGCGTTTGTTTTATCAATATTTGATTGGGTTTTGTTTTGTAATTCAATTGTATTTTTAAAACCAAAGTATTTAGCACTACTAAAGTGGGGAATAGGCATAAGATGTACTGTTACCAATATTTTGCAATAACTGTAAATTGAAAATAACATTAAAATGTGTATAATTAAAAAAAAATTGTGACATTTGGCCTATATGTCGTTGCTAATATGTCTGATTTGTTTAGTTTTAATCTTGGCTTTTATGGCACATTTTCAATTTTCATAGATTTTCTTTAATTAAAAAAAAATATTTTACTATATTGTGTGTGTTACATTCTTTTGAAGATGTGTATAAGAGACAGCGTTAAATAAGCAGGTTGAACTTGCCCTGTGGCACCCTGTTCTGGAAGTATCTGGTATGGAGAAGAAATAAAGTTTGAACTGTATAAAGCCAGCAACTCATCTGTGGGAGTTTCCTGTCAAACATTTACCTCTGTAAGCAAGGAATTTCTTTTCAGTCAGTACCAAGTCAAAATGAAAGATTTCTCCTAGGAGAAAAATACTTAGTAATGCAACATATACATTTATAAGAGTACTACACTTAAAAATCCAAGTGTGCAGAATAGAACATACCAAGGACTTCCCTGGTGGTCTGGTAGTTAAGATCCACCTTCCAATGCAGGGACACAGGTTTGATCCCTGGTCGGGGGCCTAAGGGCCTACTTGCCCTGGAGTATCTAAGCCCAGAGGACAGCAGGTCATGAGCACATGCCACAAAGAAGATCCTGTGTGTAGCAACTGAAACCCCATGCAGACAAGTAAACAAATAATGTTAAGAAACAGACCGTGCCAGGATCCTCATGTGTAGGACACACATCAGAGGCAGTACTGAAAACAGAAAGCGTATCTCCATTTTGTTGTGTCTTCTGTGAGAAGAAACCTTAGCGAAGCTGGGAGTTTGCAGACAAATGTCATGCCAAATTACCACCAAAAACTAAAAGAAACTGAACAAAAAAAGCATTCTACTGACAAGACTACACTTACTTATCAGTGTGTCAATGCATCTAGCTTATGAGTAATTCGGTCACGCAGTTATGCAGCTCAGGGGAACACAACAGTAACTTTAAAATGCATTTGAATTGTTCTGGGGCTTCCCTGGTGACACAGCTGGTGAAGAACCCACCTTCAATGTGGGAGGCCTGGTTTTGATCCCTGAGTCGGGAAGATCCCCTGGAGAAAGGCAACCCACTCCAGTATTCTGGCCTGGAGAATTCCATGGACTGTATAGTCCATGGGGTCACAAAGAGTCAGGCACGACTGAGCGACTTTCACTTTCACTTTTCAGGTAATGACTAACATCAATCCAAACAGTGTTTAAGATTAAACACTGCAGAGGAAATCTTAAAATACCTGAAAACACATATCTTGTATATTAAAGAAACTTAATAGCTGTTTTCCCAAATTTTCCAAACATCCTGAAATGTTTTTATATTTTCAGTAATGAGCTGTGAAATTGAAAGACATTGAAAAAGACAATAACAAAAAACAAATTTAGATAAATATTGCTAGAGGAAATAACAAATTGATTTCTTGCCTTTCTGTAGAGAGTGGTGCTCAAAAATCATTGTTTTATGAAGAGATCACAAAGTCTGTAGAACTGTAGAAGAAAATGTATTATAGACAAATAAATTAAATATTATGTTATTTATCCAAGCCTTGCAATATTTGGGCTTGTTGTTTATAGCTTTTCCTTTTTTCATTTCAAATAAATGCTTCCTTTGCTCTTTTTTGTTTGCTTCAGAAACTTGTATATTTTTATAAAGAGAGTGACCAAATTGCTTAATTATTGTGACCCCCAAAACCAGAATCCACTTCTGATCTTATGGGTGTGTGTTTGTGTATGTAAACACATATGTCTGCATCTAATGGCATTTGGTCTTCTGAGAATTTCTATTTCTTCTGGGGTCAATTTTAGTGATTTGTTTTTCTAGATAATCATTTATTACATTTACTTTATTCACCTTTTCCAACTTACTTGCACAGTGTTGAGCAATGTAGTTTATAATTTTTCTGTCTGTAATACTTTACCTCTTATGGTTTAATTAGAATGTACTTCCTGGCTTTCCTAAGTTATCCAATAAATATATCTACTTATTGTGCCCTTTCCTTAAAAACTCAGCTTTTCTCTCTTAGTTCACCAATATATTTAAAGAATTACTTTCTGCTCTTATTTCTATCAACAGCTTTTGTCGGGCATGACTTTTCTAATTCTTTCGTTTTCACTCATTCTTTGTTTTAAATGCGTTTGTTTTATCAATATTTGATTGGGTTTTGTTTTGTAATTCAATTGTATTTTTAAAACCAAAGTATTTAGCACTACTAAAGTGGGGAATAGGCATAAGATGTACTGTTACCAATATTTTGCAATAACTGTAAATTGAAAATAACATTAAAATGTGTATAATTAAAAAAAAATTGTGACATTTGGCCTATATGTCGTTGCTAATATGTCTGATTTGTTTAGTTTTAATCTTGGCTTTTATGGCACATTTTCAATTTTCATAGATTTTCTTTAATTAAAAAAAAATATTTTACTATATTGTGTGTGTTACATTCTTTTGAAGATGTGTATAAGAGACAGCGTTAAATAAGCAGGTCCAGTATTCTGGCCTGGAGAATTCCATGGACTGTATAGTCCATGGGGTCACAAAGAGTCAGGCACGACTGAGCGACTTTCACTTTCACTTTTCAGGTAATGACTAACATCAATCCAAACAGTGTTTAAGATTAAACACTGCAGAGGAAATCTTAAAATACCTGAAAACACATATCTTGTATATTAAAGAAACTTAATAGCTGTTTTCCCAAATTTTCCAAACATCCTGAAATGTTTTTATATTTTCAGTAATGAGCTGTGAAATTGAAAGACATTGAAAAAGACAATAACAAAAAACAAATTTAGATAAATATTGCTAGAGGAAATAACAAATTGATTTCTTGCCTTTCTGTAGAGAGTGGTGCTCAAAAATCATTGTTTTATGAAGAGATCACAAAGTCTGTAGAACTGTAGAAGAAAATGTATTATAGACAAATAAATTAAATATTATGTTATTTATCCAAGCCTTGCAATATTTGGGCTTGTTGTTTATAGCTTTTCCTTTTTTCATTTCAAATAAATGCTTCCTTTGCTCTTTTTTGTTTGCTTCAGAAACTTGTATATTTTTATAAAGAGAGTGACCAAATTGCTTAATTATTGTGACCCCCAAAACCAGAATCCACTTCTGATCTTATGGGTGTGTGTTTGTGTATGTAAACACATATGTCTGCATCTAATGGCATTTGGTCTTCTGAGAATTTCTATTTCTTCTGGGGTCAATTTTAGTGATTTGTTTTTCTAGATAATCATTTATTACATTTACTTTATTCACCTTTTCCAACTTACTTGCACAGTGTTGAGCAATGTAGTTTATAATTTTTCTGTCTGTAATACTTTACCTCTTATGGTTTAATTAGAATGTACTTCCTGGCTTTCCTAAGTTATCCAATAAATATATCTACTTATTGTGCCCTTTCCTTAAAAACTCAGCTTTTCTCTCTTAGTTCACCAATATATTTAAAGAATTACTTTCTGCTCTTATTTCTATCAACAGCTTTTGTCGGGCATGACTTTTCTAATTCTTTCGTTTTCACTCATTCTTTGTTTTAAATGCGTTTGTTTTATCAATATTTGATTGGGTTTTGTTTTGTAATTCAATTGTATTTTTAAAACCAAAGTATTTAGCACTACTAAAGTGGGGAATAGGCATAAGATGTACTGTTACCAATATTTTGCAATAACTGTAAATTGAAAATAACATTAAAATGTGTATAATTAAAAAAAAATTGTGACATTTGGCCTATATGTAGTTGCTAATATGTCTGATTTGTTTAGTTTTAATCTTGGCTTTTATGGCACATTTTCAATTTTCATAGATTTTCTTTAATTAAAAAAAAATATTTTACTATATTGTGTGTGTTACATTCTTTTGATCATTTAGAAGGTTTGTATATTCTGC
>SJYT01014625.1:1925867-1943754 GCA_006410635.1 Cephalophus harveyi | reverse complement strand
TTTCATCAAGAGGCTTTTTAGCTCCTCTTCACTTTCTGCCATAAGGGTGGTGTCATCTGCATATCTGAGGTTACTGATATTTCTCCCAGCAATCTTGATTCCAGCTTGTGCTTCTTCCAGCCCAGCGTTTCTCATGATGGACTCTGCATAGACGTTAAATAAGCAGGGTGACAATGTATAGCCTTGACGTACTCCTTTTCCTATTTGGAACCAATCTGTTGTTCCATGTCCAGTTCTAACTGTTGCTTCCTGACCCGCATACAGGTTTCTCAAGAGGCAGGTCAGGTGGTCTGGTATGCCCATCTCTTTCAGAATTTTCCACAGTTTATTGTGATCCACACAGTCAAAGGCTTTGGCATAGTCAATAAAGCAGAAATAGATGTTTTTCTGGAACTCTCTTGCTTTTTCCATGATCCAGTGATGTTGGCAATTTGATCTCTGGTTCCTCTGCCTTTTCTAAAACCAGCTTGAACATCAGGGAGTTCATGGTTCATGTATTGCTGAAGCCTGGCTTGGAGAATTTTGAGCATTACTTACTAGTGTGTGAGATGAGTGCAATTGTGCGGTAGTTTGAGCATTCTTTGGCATTGCCTTTCTTTGGGATTGGAATGAAAACTGACCTTTTCCAGTCCTGTGTAACAGGTTTTTTAAGAGAAATTTTTAAATCAAATGTGCGGATTTATTTTGCACTCTGCTGGGTCTCATTGCTGCCTGTGGGCTTTCTCTAGCGGGGCGAGCAAGAGCTACTCTCCAGCCGGGGTGCACGGGCGTCACTGCAGCTGCTCCTCTCGTTGAGAAGCACAGGCTCTAGAGGCTGTGGGCTCAGGACTTGTGGTGCATGAGCTTAGTTGCTCTTCAGCCTGTGGGATCTTCTCAGGTCAGGGATCAAGCCTGGAGGTGGATTCTTAACCTCTGGACCACCAGGAAGGTCGCTGTGGTTTTTTTGTGTGTGTGTTGTTATTGTTGTTTGTTTTTCTAACTGCCTATTTTCCCACTCAAATTCCCTATTAAAAACATCTAACACAAATCTATTTCAATGAGGCCCCGCCGCCTATCTTTTGAGGCTGTTACTTTCTGTATTAAAGCTTGCAATTCTTCACTCCCCTACATAGCCCCTGGGATCCATCCAACCATAGGTCTTTACTCACACCATTTGTACTCCCTCCATCACCCCATCCCAAACCTGCTCTGTTAACCAGACACCCTAGATTTAATCTGGTGGCATCGCCTTTCTCCCCGGACTCCACTTATCCTGCAAGTAAAAGACCCACGTGTAATCGCATGCTTTTCTGAAGCAGAGCCTGGCAGAAGTCTTGCATTCTTTCCCCCTGATGTGTCTCTATTTTGACACCTGTGTTACTCTTCAAGGCTTCTCCAACTGGCTCCTTGGCTTTCATTTCCCTCCACATCTCATGTGGCTTTTTTGAGTAACCGAACTGCCACTTTCTTTTTTATCCCTGGAAGAGGAGAACTGATTTAATTACTTCATAAAGGAATGCATTTTCTCTTGCAAAACTGATTAGTTTCTCAACTGCATCTAGGAAATGGAAAAACAGATAACTCTGGCATTGATTACCAAATGGCCATATTTCCTTGGTCCTATTCTGTGATGGGGAAAAAAAAAAATTAGTGAATTTGGCAAAAAAGCAGTCTGGCTTTGATCCCAGCATCATCGCTTGCCCATGATATTTCTTTGGGAGTATGCACATTCAGAGATTTGATTGCCTTGTTGGAGCTAATGATTCGTGTCTTGTGTGCTACACAAGATTATCACAGGGATCAGGCGAATGAGCAAAGTGGGAACCATTTTGAAACTTTGGTGGATTGTATAAACAAAAGCTCTTGTCATAGAGGATAGTTCAAATCAAATTTGTAACTTCTATCTATCTAGCCTTTTCCTTTGATCAATTTTTGTTTGTTTTTTTTTAATGGACAATATAAGCTGGCATGGTGCTGAAGAATCCACCCGTCAATGCTGAAGATGCATCAGACATGGGTTCAATCCCTAGGTCGAGAAGGTCCCCTGGAGTAGGAAATGGCAACCCTCTCCAGTACTCTTGCCCAGGAAATTCCATGGACAGAGGAGGCTGGTGAACTACAGTCCATGGGGTTGCAAAGAGTCAGACACGACTGAGTGACTGAGCACACAGCACACTATTCTTCTACCAACAAAAACAATGAAAGCTACTATTTACAGTTTCATAAATGATAAACAACATATTCCAACTTTTGCTGAACTTGTGTTTGACACACCCTCTCCCAATACCATCAAATTTTAATCAGGTATCATCCTTCTAAATGGTGAGGCAGACATTCTAAGCCTACTGCTGTCCACTTATTTGTTTAATATAAATTTAGTAATGAACTTGCTAGCTGTGGTCTATATAAGCTGTGTGTCTGGCCCTGGATAAAGTTCCACTCAGTCTTGTTGCAGTGGGGCTCAGGAAGGGGTGTTTGTTCCATCACAAAGCTGGGGTATTAAGCTTCAGCTTCTTTGATTCAGTGATGGTAATTCTAATTAATGATAATGGTTATGTTAAGCTTTCCTGGAGCTATACATTTAAAAGTATTGATTTATTGGCTAGCCTTGGTCTTTGTTGCTGTGTGGCTTCTCTCCAGTTGTGACAAGCTGGGGCTCCTCTCTAGCTGCGGTAGTTGGGCTTCGCATTGCAACGGCCTCTCTTGTTCCAGAGCACAGGCTCTAGGGTGCACGGGCTTCAGTAGGGGAAACTTCCAGGCTTTAGAGCACAGGCTTAATAGTTGTGGTATACAGGGTTTTTTGGCCCATGGCAGGTGGGATCTTCCTGGCTCAGGAATAGAACCTGGGTCTCTCGCATTGGCAGGCAGATTCTTTACCACTAAGACACCAGGGAAGCCCCTGAAGCTATGCATTTTAAGGAATTAAGGGAATTTACATGCTTGAAATGCATGGCCCATGGCTTATTTCTCTTTGTGAACCTGTAGGTGTCACCTTATTTTTAAAAGAACTTTTTAAAAAAATGCTTTATTTTTTAAAAGTACATTTTTGCTTCTGTGTTAGATTTTTAAACTTTTCTGAAAGTCAGTGATCTCTTAATTGATTTCAAAAAGTAACTTCCATTGCATGGTATTAATAGTAGAAAAACATGAAGATATTTAATACCTATAACCTTAGTTTATAAAATATATATTAAAATTTTTTTGCATATGTTTCTTCAAAAAACATACTTATATGCATTAAAGGATATTTCAAGGCATCATAAATTTATGATAAAAAAGACAAAAAAGGCTGAATGAAAAATAGATTTAAAGAGTGTGAATAGGGATAAAACAGGAGCAGAAATATAAGTGGCTAAAAATAATACAAAGAGATGTTCAATCTTCACAGTAACTGGAAAAATGCAAACCAAGGTAAAAATATCATTTTAAACCAAATTAATTGACAGTCTATTCTTTTTGAAAAATTTACAGTAAAAAAAATTTGAAAGTTTGAACAATGCCATGTTTTGGAGATGTGGATCAAAGGGAATTCTTGTATATAGCTGTTAAGAATAAAAACTGGTATAGCAATTTTAGAAAGTAATGTGGCATTTTCTTTTAAAGATAAACATTTGCTTACCCCACCAACCAGCAATTTCCCTTCTTGGCATATACTCAGGAGAAAATCTTTTACATGTGTACTAGGAGATGTGCACATGAATGTTTCTAGTAATACTATTCAAAATAGCAAAAAAATTGAAATGTTCCACACTTCATTGCCAAGAAAATAGATAAACTGTAGTATAGTCACAAAATACATTTTCATCCAGCAGGAAAAATCAGTGCACTATATCTATGTATTACTTGGGGAACCTAATATCATCCTGTACTTGGGAGGTGCAAACCATGGTGAGGAAAAGGGAGCTGCAGCAACAATATACCAGAGTGAAAATAAATAAACAACCACGATCCATGAAGGGACCAAGTATGATAGTGCAGCAGAGCTGAGGGTTATAATCAATGCAATTTTGTGCACACTGGCAACACCTGTCAGAAGAGAAATTATTCTATTTTTGAATAAAGAAAGAAAATGTAACTGCTTCCCAGGTGACATTTCAAGTGTGTGCGTGATAAATTGCTTTAGTTGTGTCTGACTCTTTGTGACCCTATGGACTGTAGCCCTTCAGGCTCCTCTGTCCATGGGATTCTCCAGGCAAGACTACTGGAGTGGGTTGCCACGACCTTCTCCAGTGGATCTTCCCAACCCAGCGATTGAACCCACATCTCTTGCATCTCTGGCACTGGCAGGAGGGTTCTTTAATACTAGCACCACCTGGCACGCCTTGGTATTTCAAGATCGCTTACTAAATATATGATCCGAATACTCCATACTTCTTGTCCTGGCTTCAATCCTGCCCGCCAGTAATTTCTCTTAAGTAGTTCCTTTCATTACCTGTCAACTTCTTTCTTCTTTAAAAAATTGATTTATCTTTTAGTTGAAATATAGTTGATTTACAATGCTGTTAGTAATAGTTTTAGGTGTACAACAAAAAGAAATGGCACAAAGCAACTGATGGATTTCTTTCTATCCCCTTTCTTTGGATATGGAAGTCTTTCCTATTTTTAAAAGCCCAATTCAACATGTTCACTGAAGATTTTCTAATAAAAGTCCATCTTTCGGTACTTCCTCAGTGGTCCAGTGGCTAAGACTCTGCACTCCCAAGGCAAGGGGTACAGGTTCGATCCTTGGTTAGGGGACTTGAGCCCACATGCCACAGTTAAAGATCACGCATGCTGCAAGGAAGATCAGTGATCCCAAGTGTCATAACTAAGAGCTAGCACAGCCAGGAAAAAAAAAAAAAAAAGTATTTCTAAGAACAGACACATAAGTGTAATAGAAATAAAAGACACAGGGATATCTTAGGAAGAGCGTGTGTACATGCTTAGTCACTTCAGTTGTGTCCACTCTCTGCGACCCCATGGACCATGGCCTGCCAGGCTTCTCCATCCATGGGGTTCTCCAGGCAAGAATACTGGAGGGGGTTGCCATTTCCCTTCTCCATAGGAAGAGCACAGGACTGAAATAAATATGGCATTTGATTGATACATATGCCCCAGTGTCTTACACACAGTTCTACTCAAAATTTTAGTCCCTCCTTTTCCATTTCTTCCCTTCTTCTGCCTTCCCACCAAGTGTTGCTATGAAGCCCTCTTTCTGAAGAAAAAAAAAAAATCTGTCTGCATTATTTATATGAAACTTGCTAGTATTTTCCAAATTGTAAGTACTTAGGAGGCCAGGACCATTCTTGTAGCAGATGCTGTCGGTGCCTCAGGAGCTCCGGTGGGAGGCCCTGTGGGTGGTCGTGCCCAAGCCCCAGCTGCTGACAACACCGTGGCTCCCACCGCCATTTTCTCTAAAAGGTTCTTCCTCACAGCAGCCAGCAGCCAATGACTGCAGATGCAGGAGCTGCAAAGGACCATTGCCTTAGCGAAGGACAGATTCCGTGGTGCAAATTACCCTCTGAAATGTCCCCCTAGGAGAAGATTGAGGCTAGACTTGACCTTGCTTGGCTTCTTCCTCCCTCTCCTTCTTTCCTTGCTCCCTTATGTGGTCTCCAGAGAGCACACCGTCAGTGAAATCACTTACAGAGAAATCTCCTCTCAAGCTCCAGGAAACCCAACCTAACACCGTTATTTACTAAAATTTCTATCATCTAGAATGTTGAGCGCAATGATTGGAACAAAACAGAACTAAGTACCAGTTTATTGAATATATTAGTGATTTTATATTAAAGTTTGCTGGAAGGATGTTGGTATGTCTGTAGGAGAAAGAATTTTTTCGCTCTCTCCTTTTTTTTTTTCCTTTTATAGGTAAATGTATCCAAGGACTCTTGATTGTTAAAAACAGGACTCATTTCAGAATAATTTAAGCACAAAAGATAATGTATTGGTGCCCATAACTGCAAAGTCCAAAAGCAGCCCAAGTCACCATGGGTTAATGAGACTTTTAGGCACAGCTGGAGCCAGGGGCTCAGATGGCGGCATTTTTCATTTATCCCCCTTCTCTGCTGGCCTCTGCGTTTCTGTTTTTTGTCTTGTCCTCCTCCACTGTGTGTGGTTTCCTTCATCTGGCCCAGAAAGGTGGCTGTACACAGTTTCCACTTACTGCACCCTCACTCCTTATGAGCCCAGAAGGAACAGACCTTCTCTTTCTTTGAGGAGCCATATATAAAATGCCCCAAAATATTGTCTGACTAAATGCTCATCTCTAAATAAATTACCATGGCCAAGTCATCCAGGCAGCAAGCCAACTTGCGGTGGTGATAGTGGTTGGTCAGTCACTGAGTCGTATCCAACTCTTTATGACCCCATGGACTGTAGCCCGCTAGACTCCTCTGTGCTTGGAACTCTCCAGGCAAGGATACTGGAGTGAGTTGCCATTTCCTTCTCCAGGGGATAAGGAAATCAAACCTGAGTCTCCTGCATTGGCAGGTGCATTCTTTACCACTGATCCATCTGGGAAGCCCTGTTAGTACCGTTAGATTTGTCTATTAGAAATTAAAATTTGAAAAGATGGAGAAATAAGTTCATCCATGAGGGGGAGAGGAGGGTAGAGGCGTCATGTAGGAGCTGATGACACACACGTGCATATGTGCATGCAAGTGTATTATACACACACGTTACATGTATGTGTGCATTCATTTTCTTTCACGTAGACAAAGGCATGGGTCTCACTGGCAGTCAGAACAACAGTACTCTGAGGATAAAGGTAACCTTGAACACCACTTAGTTAAGAAGGAAAAGAACTTGTTATTTCACTCATTAGTGGTTTATGAGTATCACTGTAATTAACAAAATAAAGACAAATTGAGACTTAGATTGTACATTCATCTTTTTCTTCCTGTAGGTCATTTTATTGGAAAACCATAAATACTGCACACACATGAAATCCTATAAGCTTATGATCCTCTCTCACCATTAAAAATGTGTCTTCTTGTCTTGGCATCAACCAACTGGGATATAGTGTTGAAAGAATTTGGGGGTTAGGGGGTGCTGAATTCTGGGCTGGGGCTTTTGACAATTAAGGGAACCAAGTGGAATCTTCCTCTTCCCCCTGGGAATGTCCCACTTTGAGACAGGAACAGAGAAATAAAAACAGTAAAATTTAAAACTGAGCTGTTTAAAATTAAAATTTAAAACTTTGTCAAAATCTTTTTTTTTTTCCTTGTTCCTATCCGCTTGACATCATATATTCGTTTTTTATTGCTGGGTAATGTATTATGAAAAACACAGTGGTTTAAAACACCACGAATCTGTTATCTCACAGTTGCAATGGGCCAGCAATCTGGGAAGAGTCAACTGGGTTCTCTGCATTAGGTCTCACAAGGCTAAAATCAAGGGCTGCATTTTTTAAAATTTATCTTTTTAAAAAATATATTTATTTTTAAATGGAGGATAATTGTTTAAAATATTGTGTTGGTGTCTGCCACACATCAGCATGAATCAGCCATAGGTATACATATGTACCCCCACCTTGAACCCCCCCTCCTACCTCCCATCCCATCCTACCCCTCTAGTTGTCGCGGAGCATTGGGTTGAGCTTCCTGTATCACACAGCAGATTCCCACTGGCTATCTATTTTACACACAGTGATATATTTGTTTCAAAGCTACTCTCTCAATTCTCCCCACCCCCTCCGTCCCCGATGTGTTCACAGGATCTGTTCTCTATGTCTGTATCTCCACTGCTGGCCTGCAAATAGGTTCATCAGAACCATCTTTCTAGATTCCATATGTATGCGTTAATGTAGGACATTTGTTTTTCTCTCATTTTTATCTGAGGCTCAGGCCATCTTCCCAGCTCACTGGTTGTGGCTGAGTTCATTTCCATGAGGTTGCATGAATGCCCCCTTGTTTCTTTCTAGTGGGGCTTCCTATCAGGCCACAGTCACCTGGGCCCATCCACAGGCCCACTTACAACAGGGTAGCCTACTTCCTCAAGACCAGCCAAAGAATTGCTCACACCCCAACTTTCTTTTCAAGAAGCTTTTTAAAAATTCCATCCTTAAGTCTCACCCACCCACAGCAATCTCTTTTTTGGTTAACTCAAAGCCAACCCATTTGGGATTTTAAATCCTTTTGCAAAATATCTTCACTTGTGTCATGTAAACTGCTCATAGGATGAAGCCCATCGTATCTAGTCTTGTTCAGTTGCTTAGTTATCTCTGACTCTTTGCAACCCTGTGGACTGTAGCCTACAAGGTTCCTCTGTCCATGGGATTTTCCAGGCAGGAATACTGGAGTGGGTTGCCATTTCCTTGCCCACAATCAAGTGGGGAGCATCTTCATCAGGGGTTTGGAAAACCTGGGGGCCATCTCAGAATTCTGCCTACCATAGTACAATGATCCGATGCGACACCATGTTAAATCTGAGTTTCAAATAAGCCACGAGTAACTTTCTGGTATGATTTTTCCTACACACCCTTAATTCTGGAATGCTCCAAAATGTCTAAAATGGGTTTGTAAGATCAAAGGCTCACCTACACAGGCGATGTGATTGAGCAGAGCAGGCCAGGTGGGAACCGCAGCTAGCAGTGGTGCGCATGCCCGGGTGAAGGAGGCCAGGGCCCCACCACGCCAGCTGCCTGTGGTCGTGAAGACTCACAGGCCAAGTGGAAGGACCTTCTGATTCTTTTTTTAGGAAACAGAATTTTTACTTCCCTTTCTGCTTGAATTCTTCCATTGATCACAGTAATCCAAAAATGTCAAACATGTTTCACAAGCTATGCAAACCATGTTCATGGACTGTAGTTTGGCCTCTGGAGGTCAGTTTGTGACCCATAATCTAAGATCCGGGGACTTCCTCGATGGCCAGTGGCTAAGACTTTGTCTTCTAATGCGGGAGGGTGGGGGTGGGGTACAGGTTCAATCCCTGGTTAGGGAAGTAAGATCCCACAGGATTCATGGCCAAAAAAAAACATAAAACAGAAACAATATTGTAACAAATTAGATAAAGACTTTAAAAATGGTCCACAAGGAAAAAAAAAAAAAAAATCTGTAATCACCAAAAGAGAAGTCTGAAAAAACCTGCACTCATCCACGCAGGTAACTTTCACTAGGCCTGTTCACAACATTCTTCCGTCCAAAGCTCAACATGTTTGCATCCCTTTACTTCTTCACTTCATTTAGCCCCCGAGCTTCATCTCTTAAATAAAATTGATTTACCCTAACAGAAAAGTGATTTAAAAGTCCTACCAGGCATCCATAACGTCAGGAAAGAGCTAGATTTACAAACCCTCCAAAATGTACAGTAAATGCCAAATGAAAGCTTTCAACTTACCAATCTGTGTTTATAGGAAGCATAAATCAGCGACGAGGATGGAATGATCCTGACATTATTATGATTAAGTTTTGATCTTTTAATTTGTTTTGTTTATATTTCCTTGCAAGTTTGACCTTCTCTTTACAAGTGGACTTCTGATTTTGATGACCATTTAATAATAATATTCTTATAAAAACTCAGCTGGTGGAGGTTTGGTTTAGGTATTCAAGCTCAGGGTATATTATAATTTAGAGAGTCAGTGAGACACCGCAGGGATTATTTCTAGACAGTTTTTTTGGATTTAATCTAGAGGGTCAGTGTTCCCATAGGAGAGCACATGTACCCTTGTTGGCACACCAGGTCACTTTAAAAACTTGAAAAATCAGTATTTACTTATTCTAATTTTCTTTCATATTTAAGGAAAACAAAACAAATGAACAAACAAACCCGGCACATGGAAATGGAAATTTAATGAAGATTATTGCTTAGGACAAGGGTCAGTTTAAATTTTGAAAAACAAGTGAATGTAAAAAAAATATTAAGAAAAGCATTGTGAAGATGATACAAAAATACAGCCAAAAATCATAAAGTTGGGAGGCACAGGATGGAGGTGAGAGGAATATTGTTCTAGAGTTAGACATGGAATCCACAGTCTGGACAGTCCGTGAAGTCAGCCTGAACACAGGTCTGGATCAGCTGGGGAAGGGCTTGAATGTTCTAGCACAAAGTCTTCTACCTTGCAAGGTTTGTTTTCTCGTGGAACGGAATACTCTTTGTGGTGTGTCATAGGGTTTCCCTGGTGGCTCAGTTAGTAAAGAATCTGCCTGAAGATCTGGAGACCTGAGTTTGATCCCTGGGTCAGGAAGATCCCCTGGAGAAAAAAAATGGCACCCCCACTCCAGTATTCTTGCCTGGAGAATTCCATGGACAGAGGAGCCTGGCAGACTACAGTCCATGGGGTCGCAAAGAGTCAGATACGATTGAGCAACTATCACTTTCACTTTCATGATGTGTTAGGGATTTTGACTTTAGGATGTGTTTTCTCTGGGGCTTCCCTGGTGGCTCAGACGGTAAAGCATCTGCCTGTAGTGTGGGAGAGCCGGGTTTGATCCCTGGTTTGGGAAAATCCCCTGGAGAAGGCAATGGCAACCCACTCCAATACTCTTGCCTGGAAAATTCCATGGACTGAGGAGCCTGGTAGGCTACAGTCCATGGGGTCGCAAAGAGTTGGACACAACTGAGCGACTTCATTTTCACTTTCGCTTTACTTTTCTCTGAGGAGTCTCAAATTTTTGACTCAGAAGCCATTAAGGACCTGACTTTTACTGAAGGCAAGATGCAGACTTTATTTTTTTTTGCTGCTAAGTCGCTTCAATTGTGTCCGACTCTGTGCGACCCCATAGACGGCAGCCCACCAGGCTCCTCTGTCCCTGGGATTCTCCAGGCAAGAACACTGGAGTGGGTTGCCACGTCCTTCTCCAATGCATGAAAGTGAAGTTGCTCAGTCGTGTCCAACTCTTAGCGACCCCATGGACTGCAGCCTATCAGGCTCCTCCACCCATGGGATTTTCCAGGCAAGAGTACTGGAGTGGGTCGCCATTGCCTTTATTTATTTTAATTGGAGGCTAATTACTTTACAATATTGTGGTGGCTTTGCCATACATTGACATGAGTCAGCCATGGGTGTACATGTGTTCCCCATCCTGAACCCCACTCTCACCTCCCTCCCCATCCCATCCCTCAGGGTCATCCCAGTGCACCAGCCCTGAGCACCCTGTCTCATGTATTGAACCTGGACTGGCAATCTATTTCACCTATGATAATATACATGTTTCAATACTATTCTCTCAAATCATCCCACCCTCACCTTTTCCCACAGAATCCAAAAGACTGTTCTTTACATCTGTGTCTCTTTTGCTGTCTCATGTATAGGGTCATCATTGCCATCTTTCTAAATTCCATATATATGTGTTAATATACTGTATTGGTGTTTTTCTTTCTGACTTACTTCACTCTGTATAACAGGCTCCAGTTTCATCCACCTCATTAGAACAGATTCAAATGCATTCTTTTTAACAGATGAGTAATATTCCATTGTGTATATGTACCACAGCTTTCTTATCCATTCGTCTGCTGATGGACATCTAGGTTGCTTCCATGTCCTGGCTATTACTAACAGTGCTGCAATCAACATTGGGGTACATGTGTCTCTTTCAATTCTGGTTTCCTCAGTGTGTATGCCCAGCAGTGGGATTGCTGGGTTGTATGGCAGTTCTATTTCCAGTTTTGTTTTTTTTTTTTTAAGGAATCTCCACACTGTTCTCCATAGTGGCTGTACTAGTTTGCATTCCCACCNAGTGCTGCAATGAACATTGGGGTACATGTGTCTCTTTCAATTCTGGTTTCCTCAGTGTGTATGCCCAGCAGTGGGATTGCTGGGTTGTATGGCAGTTCTATTTCCAGTTTTGTTTTTTTTTTTTTAAGGAATCTCCACACTGTTCTCCATAGTGGCCGTACTAGTTTTCATTCCCACCAACAGTGTAAGAGGGTTCCTTTTTCTCCACAGCCTCTCCAGCTTTTATTGTTTGTTGACTTTTTGATAGCAGCCATTCTGACTGGCATGAGATGGTACCTCACTGTGGTTTTGATTTGCATTTCTCTGATAATAAGTAACGTTAAGCATCTTTTTGTGTGTTTATTAGCCATCTATATGTCTTCTTTGGAAACATGTCTGTTTAGTTCTTTGGCCCATTTTTTGATTGGTCGTTTATTTTTCTGGAATTGAGCTGCAGGAGTTGCTTGTATAATTTTTGAGATTAGTTGTTCATTTCTCTGATAATAAGTAATGTTAAGCATCTTTTTGTGTGTTTATTAGCCATCTATATGTCTTCTTTGGAAACATGTCTGTTTAGTTCTTTGGCCCATTTTTTGATTGGTCGTTTATTTTTCTGGAATTGAGCTGCAGGAGTTGCTTGTATATTTTTAAGATTAATTCTTTGTCAGTTGCTTCATTTGCTATTATTTTCTCCCATTCTGAAGATTGTCTTTTCACCTTGCTTATAGTTTCCTTCATTGTGCAAAAGCTTTTAAGTTTAATTAGGTATCATTTGTTTATTTTTGCTTTTATTTCCATTACTCTGGAAGGTGGGTCATAGAGAATCCTGCTGTGATTTATGTCAGAGAGTGTTTTCCCTATGTTCTCCTCTAGGAGTTTTATAGTTTCTGGTCTTAAATTTAGATCTTGAATCCATTTTGAGTTTATTTTTGTGTATGGTGTTAGAAAGTGTTCTGGTTTCATTCTTTTACAAGTGGTTGACCAATTTTCCCAGCACCACTTGTTAAAGAGATTGTCTTTTCTCCATTGTATATTCTTGCCTCCTTTGTCAAAGGTAAGGTGTCCATACATGTGCGGATTTATCTCTGGGCTTTCCATTTTGTTCCATTGATCTATATTTCTGTCTTTGTGCCAGTACCATACTCTCTTGATGAATGTAGCTTTGTTGAAGTCAGGCAGGTTGATTCCTCTAGTTTCAGTCTTCTTTCTCAAGATTGCTTTGGCTATTCAAGGTTTTTTGTATTTCCATACAAATTGTGAAATTATTTGTTCTAGTTCTCTGAAAAAGACCGTTGGTACCTTGATAAGGATTGCATTGAATCTATAGATTGCTTTAGGTAGTATGCTCATTTTCACTATATTTATTCTTCCAATCCATGAACATGGTACATTTCTCCATCTATTTGTGTCATCTTTGATTTCTTTCATCTGTATTTTATAGTTTTCTATACATAGGTTTTTTGTTTCTTTAGGTAGATTTATTCCTAGGTATTTTACTTTTTTCGTTGTAATGGTGAATGGAATTGTTTCCTTAATTTCTCTATTTTCTCATTGTTAGTGTATAGAAATGCAAGGGATTTCTGTATGTTAAATTTATATCCTGCAACTTTACTGTATTCATTGATTAGCTCTAGTAATTTTCTGGTAAAGTCTCTAGGGTTTTCTATGTAGAGGATCATGTCATCTGCAAACAGTGAAAGTTTTACTTCTTCTTTTCCAATCTAGATTCCTTTTATTTCTTTTCTTCTCTGATTGCTGTGGCTAAAACTTTCAAAACTTTGTTGAATCGTAGTGGTGATAGTGGGCATCCTTATCTTGTTCTTTTGCAACTTTACTGTATTCATTGATTAGCTCTAGTAATTTTCTGGTAAAGTCTCTAGGGTTTTCTATGTAGAGGATCATGTCATCTGCAAACAGTGAAAGTTTTACTTCTTCTTTTCCAATCTAGATTCCTTTTATTTCTTTTCTTCTCTGATTGCTGTGGCTAAAACTTCCAAAACTTTGTTGAATCGTAGTGGTGATAGTGGGCATCCTTATCTTGTTCTTGACTTTAGGGGAAATGCTTTCAATTTTTCACCATTGAGGATAACGTTTGCTGTGGGTTTATCATATATGGCTTTTATTATGTTGAGATATATTCCTTCTGTGCCTGCTTTCTGGATGGTTTTTTATCATAAGTGGATGTTGAATTTTTTTCAAGGGCCTTCTCAAGATGCAGACTTTAGTGGTAACAAGTCTTCTGGGGTGATTTGCAGCTCTGGAGGCCTCACAGGGCCAAGTCTACACTCATGTCTAGGGACCCCATCTCACCCCAGATTTCGGTGAGCAAGAATCTTTAAGCAGGCCTTTCCCACTCTCTCAGCTGAGATGTCCCTCAGGCAGTTTCCCAAAAGGCCACACAGAGAGTTACCACCTGGCCCAGTGATTCCACTCCTAGGTATATATGCAAGAGAAATGCTAACCTATGGCCACACAAAAGCTTCACACAGATGTTCACCTTGTTATGGACAAGAGCCAAGTGTGGAAACAGCTATGCATCAAAAGATGATTGGATAAATACAATGCAATATATCCATGCAGGGAACATTACTAAGCAATAAAAGAAATAAAATGCCAACATGTGTTACAGTGAGGATGAGCCTCAAAAACATGTGCGGTGAGAGAACTCAGTCACAAAAGGCCACATATTCTATGATTCCACTGATATGAAATGTTCAGAACAGGCAAATATATTTAGAGACAGAACGTAAATTCTTGGTGACCTAGGACTGGGGAGTTGGGGTGAAATGGGGAATGACTGCTAATGGTTATGGAGTTCTTTCTGGTGTGATGAAAATATCCTAAAATCGGTGGTGGTGGTGAGGGTGCAACTTTGTAAATATACTAAAAACTATTGACTTGTACACTTTAAGTGACTAACTTGAATGGTGAGTTACATCTTAATAAAACTAAAACTTCTTTTTTAAAAGCACATCTTCTCATGGCAAAGAGATCACAAACTCTTAACTCTCATTTTCTGCTCAGGATAGCATTTCAAAGCTTCCTCACCCTGCACCTGCCACCATCTACTGCCCCCCACCCTCCCACCTGCCCCATCTATTGTTGGTATCAGCTATGTGGTGTGGGATGCAGAGAGGAGTAAAGAGGAGTTTGGGGCTGAGGTTGGTGAAAATGAAGCTCCAGAATTCTTGGGACTGAAAATTTTTTGGAGGAGGGAGGCAAAGAAGATGTATTTAGAACCAGGAACCCCAAACTTTCCAGATTGAATAGCCTTCTTTTTTGTAAGAGAAGGAAAGGGAAACTTTCAATCATAAAGAGAAAAAAGATCCTTAAAGCAACTCCTGTTTATTACAGAAATGTAAACAAGCCAAAAAGAAGCCCATAAAATAGAGCCATAATTTATCCCATGCAAAGATAATCACCATGTGGACCCATATCTTGAATAGCCTTCTTTTTTGTAAGAGAAGGAAAGGGAAACTTTCAATCATAAAGAGAAAAAAGATCCTTAAAGCAACTCCTGTTTATTACAGAAATGTAAACAAGCCAAAAAGAAGCCCATAAAATAGAGCCATAATTTATCCCATGCAAAGATAATCACCATGTGGACCCATATTCAAAGCATCATATACATTAAGGGGATTTATCATATATAGCATTATCATCTCATACCAACTCACAAAACAAAAGTTATTTTGCTGCTGTTTATTGATGGTGAAAGTCCATAGGGTCAGAGAGCTGAGGTTCACGTGCAGTCATTGGAAACGCAGTCACACAGGAGTGTCAGTGACTTGTTCAGACTCTGGATGATGTTTGTGCACTTTGTGCACGTGTCCTCTTCCCCTGCTGCCCACCGCCCTCCCCTTGCCCCGGTCCACCCCCATGCACAGTGGGCTGTGCAGCTCACACAGTCAGGAGCACATAGGTGCAACAGTTCCTTTAGAACGTGTGCCATGCATCTACTATGTTGAGGGCCCTGTGCCCAGGTACTGAGTATGCACTTGTGAAATTTAAAAAATAAAATAAAAGGAGAAATCCAAAGCAGATATCATCCCTATTTTCTTGAAGTTTGTATTTTAGTAGGGGAAAGCCTACTCTATTGGGAGATGTTTCATATGTGAGTCTTTTTAACTGAAACCTAATTTTTAAAATTTGCTAGTGAATCTCTTTTAAAATAATGAATTAGAGTGGATTCAACTTTATTTGTGGGAAACATCCCTCTCACTGACACTTGGAATTCACTGTCTTGGGTGAGAGAAAATGGGATTGGTTACAAGGAGAACATAGGAAACTGTAGGGAGTAGCCTTGTGTTTCTCCCAGCTAGAGGAACATGAGTGGATGAACATTTTCTGCCGCAACGCTCTATCATAACTGACCAGAAGAAAAGCAGGAAGCACTGCTTTCTAGAATTCATGTAGTTGGTGGTTCTGTGGGCCGACGCAGTGCCCACAAAATGTACTATGGACCTTTTACAAATACTTTCTACTGTAGTTCTTGAGAGCAAAATGATCTCCATTGTTATTGGCAAAGGGGAATGAAACAGGTGTGATTGCGGCAAGTCCAGAGAATCTTGTCTGAGGGGGTCCTTGGGCCGGGCATTCCAATACAGATAGGACTCAGAGCAGCCTGTACCTGGTGGGAGGTCATGGCTGGAGTAGGGAAGGAAAGGGTCCAAGTTATCCACAGACACATCAGGAGATCCCTGGGTTAAGATCCCCTGGAGAAGGAAATTGCAACCCACTCCAGTATTCTTGCCTGGAGAATCCCATGGACAGAGGAGCCTGGAGGGCTATAGTCTATGGGGTTGCAAAAGAGTCAGACACGATTGAGCATGCACACACTATATGATCCACAGACACAGTATAATGTTTGCCTCACAGTCTGAACAACCGTTCAAAGGAATAACAACTTGTAGAGTTTCACCAAGAGGGTGAATATCTTAGGATGAAGATGGTTTGTCCAGTAAAGAGGGAAGTGGGAAGATGTCATTCCAGGCAGATGAGCAGCAGGTACAAAGGCACATGAGTATATGTGAAGAATTCAAAGAATTTGCAGAACCAACCAGAGAGACACAGGGCCAGAAGGGTAGTTGGGGGCCGATTAAGAAGAATCAGAAGCCACATTATGTTTGGATTTAATCCCAAGGTCTACTGTTCCCAAAGGGGAACACCCACACCTTTGTTGGCATACCAGGTCATTTTAGAAAAAATTTTAAAAATCACTCTTTTACTTATTCTGACTTTTCTTCATATTTAATAAAAGCAAAACACACACACACAAACTTGTAAATGGAAATTTAATGAAGATTGTTGCTCAGGACAAGGGTAAGTTGAAATAAAAATTAGTAAGTGAACTTAAAGAAAATATTAAGAAAAGCATTGTGAAGATGACACAAAAAGGCAGCCAAAAAAAAAAAAAAATCACAAAGCTAGGAGGCGTGTGACGGAGGTGTGAGGAGTATTGCTCTAGAGAGTTAGCCATGGGAGCTATGAGAGAGGCAGACGAGACCTGCAGGGCGTTGTGGATGGTGCTGAGCTCTGCAGATCTCATGAGCAGCAGAGTGGAGGGTGACCTGAGACCAGGCGAGAGGAGAGGTGGGACTCTGGGNTATTGCTCTAGAGAGTTAGCCATGGGAGCTATTAGAGAGGCAGACGAGACCTGCAGGGCGTTGTGGATGGTGCTGAGCTCTGCAGATCTCATGAGCAGCAGAGTGGAGGGTGACCTGAGACCAGGCGAGAGGAGAGGTGGGACTCTGGGTCGGGAGCAGAGGAGTGGCCCAAGAAAGATGGTGAGGATGAAACCACAGCAAGGATGGCGTTGATGGAGACGAGGAACAGATTTGAATATGCCTCCCCTGCTTCCTATCAAAACAGCTTGGCAAGCAGGCAGGAAATGAGAAGAGGATGCTTTCCCCCAGATTATTATCATTTATGCTTCCTTCCCATTTATTGGTATTAAAGTCATAATGTTGCAAGATGGTGATGTTTTCTCCCAGTGCCCGGAAGCAGCCATTCTAAGTGCTCATAAATATCTTTGGGAAGGAATGAACCAGAGAGTTTCAAAATGGCCTTTCTGAGTTAGTCATTACAGCATTTGGGCTTAACTGCCAGCCGCTTATAACTGGCCACATGCAAAGAAATGCCACTTTGAAGTTCATTAGTTGCCATCAACTATAAAAGAGGAGCCAAATCCTACTGGGTGGATTGATAGTTCTTTTAACGCCCCCCCCCCCCCCCCCCCCCCCCCCCCCCCCCGCCCCCCGCCCACCCCCCCCC
>SJYT01014625.1:1883662-1925850 GCA_006410635.1 Cephalophus harveyi | reverse complement strand
TTTCTTTTGTTCCTATTTCCTACTATGAACCATATTCAACTGATAAAACTATTTAGTAGTACCTACATTCTGCTCAATACTAATACTGTCTCTTATACACATCTCCCGCGTCTCTTTGATGGCCTGAGTAAATCAAGATTCAACTGTTCCAACACTGGTGATTGTGGGGAGGGAAGAACAGGTACCATTGTGAGTACCACTCCAATTTTTGCTGCTTGATATTCTTCTGCATTTCATCTCCTATCAGAAACCCCCAAACCATCCTTCTCCCACTTTAATCCTTGGATGAAAATGAGTCTAACCCTACTCCTTGTCCTCCAATCACATACAAGTTTCAGGTGTGGACAATAAGAGTGTCTTACCTCAGCAGCCAGAGTGACTGGTACATTGTTGTTGTTTTTTGGTTGCTAAGTAATGTTTGACGTTTGTGACCCCATGGACTGCAGTACGCCAGGCTTCCCTCTCCTTCATCATATCCCACAGTTTACTCAAACTCATGTCCATTGAGTCTGTGATGCCTTCCAACCTTCTCATCCTCTGTTGCCCCCTTCTCTTGTCTTCAATCTTCCCAGCAATGGGGTCTTTCCCAGTGAGTCAGCTCTTTGCATCAGGTGGCCAGAGTATTGGAGTTTCAGCTTCAGCATCAGCCTTTCCAATGAATATTCAGGACTGATTTCCTTTAGGATTGACAAGTTGGATCTCCTTGCTGTCCAAAGGACTCTCAAGAGTCTTCTCCAACACCACAGTTTGAAACCACCAATTCTTCAGAGCTCAGCCTTCTTTATGGTCCAACTCTCACATCTGTCCATGACTAGTGGAAAAACTATAGCTTTGACTATAGGGACTTTTGTCGGCAAAGTGATGTCTGCTTGTTAATATACTGTCTAGGATTTGTCATAGCTTTTCTTCCAAGGTATATACATACCTAAGCTAACAGCACAAGCCCTGTCAACCAGATTCAGTCCCGGCACGTTTTGCTGGAACCAATCAACTGTAGAGACGCACTTTTTCTACAGGAAGTCCCCTGCTTAGGAAACTTCAAGATTCAAATTTTCAAAGATGCAAACATGCATTCACATGTACAATCATGTCAGTTAGTTCACATATCTGATGTAAATCCACCTGCCTGGATTCTAATTGCTTTAAGAACACAGACTGTTTTCTTGACTCTTTACATCCATTCTCTCCTCTTTTATTTTGTGCTCATTCCTCTGGCAATTGCATTTTACCTTCGCCTACAAAATTGAGTGGGGTTTTCCAGGTGGCTCAGTGATAAAGAACCCGACTGCCAATGCAGGAGATGCTAGCTTCATCCCTGGATTGGGAAGATCCCCTGGAGAAGGAAACGGTAACCCATTCCAGTATTCTTGCCTGGGAAAATCCCAGGGACAGAGGAGCCTGGTGGGCTACAGCCCATGGGGTCACAAAGAGTCAGACACGACTGAGTGACTGAACTTAACTGAACTGAGAGCACACCCACACATGCAAAGTTGGATACCGCATGAAGCATTTAGAAGGAAAGAAAAAAAAAGAAAAGAAAGAAGGTGAAAGCAAGAAGAAAGGAAAGGAGGAAAAGAGAGAAGGAAGGAAGGGAGGGAGGGGTTGAAGGAGGCAGAGAGGGAGTAAGGGAGAAATACTGGCTGCCTCTTGGAGTTCGTTGGCATGGAAACATGATATATCTCTGAACAAAGATTCCGGTTCAATTGCAATACTGCTGTGTATCAGTCCAACAGAATAACCCCCAGGTGGGGATCACAAAGCATTACCAAAGAAACACAAGCTGAGGGGGAGTCTAGAACAAAGTTGGGGGGGATAGTCCCTGGAAATGCAGAGACATATCCAGTTCTGGAAGTTGAGGTCATGGAGCTGAGTCCCAGCCCATTTGAGCCGGGAGAGGCAGCCGTTGCCTTTATCTCTGTTGCTTAGCCTGCAGAAATTAGGTCGTTTGCAGAGCCTGCCTGCCCTTCTATCCTGGAATAAGAAATATATGGCCGTGTGTTATTTCTGCATTCCAGGAAGACGCTTCTCTGTCTCCTAAATGGAACCACTGGGTCTATAAATGCTGCAGGAATCCACCACGCAAAGCATCAGCCCTGTGGATTCCTCTTGATTCTTTGCCTGTGCATGTCATTTTTTTCTGCCTTGGAAACACTTTCTCTAGCCTCTCTTACCAAGCTGCTGAATTCCTTGTGCACCTCTTCAAACTGAAGGACATAGATTTATGGCTCCTCCTCGGAAACTGCAATAAAACCCAGGAAAGTTGAGGCAGGTGGGAAAAGGAGGAGTCCTTCCATCTTGAGCATGCTTCTCAGTGAGTCAGCAAGCAGGCTGCTTCGAGGGAAGCGGTCGGGAATATCTGTGAAAAACAGGAGCAGGGCCATCAAATAACGACGCTCTCTGTACTCGTTAAGATTAGAACCACCACAGGAACTCAGCCAGGGCAATGTGCTCCTGCAGCAGGGAGATGGGCTTCTGTGTTGACAGAAAAAACCTACAGTGGTCATCTCAAAATGCTTTCTATTCAAAGTAGGAACATTTAAGTTGTAAATTAGTATAAAACTCAAATACTCATCTGCCTTTATAAAGACTCATCAGCAAAACTGTGTGAGCCCAGGCAGATGAAGGCATCAGATCACTACAGACTGGCAGTCCCTGGGATGGGGGGCACTGTCCTGTGAAGGATGTATCAAAGGACAGCTGTAAAATCCACCAGGGCTGGGAGGGTGGTCCTTCAGGAGGGAAGCAAATGCATGGGGCAGGAAATCACACAGACGATATGGGAAATGGTGACAGAGTCAGGAATCAGATTAGGAGTCTGAGATGTGAAGAGTGGCAGAGAAACCCAAAGAGGTGGTCTGGGGTCAAGTCACACTGTTTTGGGGAATTTGAACTTTATTTATGGGCAGAGGGATGCCCAGGAAGGTTTCAGAGCAGGCAGTGCTGCCATCAGGGCTATGCTTTTCTTAAAGGCGCTTTTGAGACTTAATTTTACCATAAATCCTGGTGCTTTTGAGCAGTGGTGCTGGAGAAGACTCTTGAGAGTCTCTTGGGCAGCAAGGAGATCAAACCAGTCAATCCTAAATATCATCAACCCTGAATATTCACTGGAAGGACTGATTCTGAAAGACTGAGAGCAGGAGGAAAAAGGGGTGACAGAGGATGAAATGACATCACCAATTCAATGGACATGAATTTGAGCAAATTCTGGGATAGTGAAGGAGAGAGGAGCCTGGTGTGCCGCAGTCGTGGAGATGCAAAGAGTCGGACATGACTTAGTGACTGAACAACAACAAGAATTTAACAAGAATTCCAGGAAATTGACCCTTCTAAGATGACTTGTTCTCAATTTTTGTGGGAAATTGGCTATTCTAGGTACATGACAGAAGTGCCGAGACACTTTCTGAGAGAGGAAGCCTACTCTCCCAGCCTTATTCTCTCAGATATGGTTTTGCTCTGCCCGAGGCTCGTCAGGATCCGGGAGATGTCTTCTGTTGTAGATCCCCATCAGGGAGCCCCCTTACACTGTTGGTAGGAATGTAAATTGATGCAGTCTCTATGCAGAACAGTATGGAGTTTCCTTAAAAAACGAAAGTTAGAACTAAGGTATGATTCAACAATATCACTCCTGGGCATATACCCAGAGAAAACCATAATCCCAAAAGACATGTGCGCCTCAGTGCTCATTGCAGCACTATTTAGAACAGCCAGGACTTGGAAGAACCTAAATGTCCATCAACCGAGGAATGGGTAAAGAAGATATGGCACATATATATAATGAAATATTACTCAACCATGAAAAGGAACTAAATTGTACCATTTGCAGAGACATGGGTGGACCTAGAAAGGGTCACACGGAGGGAAGTAAGTCAGAGAAAAGCAAATATATTAATGCATATGTCTGGAATCTAGAAAAATGATACAGAGGAACACATTTGCAAAGCAGAAATAAAGATGTAGAGAGAACAAACCTATGGACTCCAGGCGGGGAAAGCAGAGGTGGGATGAGTTCGGAGATTGAGACTGGCATACGTGTGAACACACCACTGCGTATAAAGTAATAGCTTCCCAGGTGGCGCTAGTGGTAAAGAACCTGCCTGCCAATGCAGGAGATGCAAGAGCCGTAGGTTTGATCCCTGGAAGGTAGGGAGATCCCTTGGAGGAAGGCATGGCAACCCACTCCAGTATTCTTTCCTGGAGAATCCCATGGACAGAGAGGCCTGGCAGGCTAGAGTCCATAGGGTCACAAAGAGTCGGACACGACTGAAGTGACTCAGCGAACGTATGAAATAGATGATCAGTGAGAACGTACTGTATGGCACAGAGAGCTCTTCTCAATACTCTGTGATAAGCTATAGCGGAGAAGAGCCCCCAGAAGAGGGGGTATATGTAGACGCATAGCGGATGCACTTTTCTCCACAGCAGAAACTAACACACTGTTGTAAAGCAATTATATGCTAATAAAAATGTTTTAAACAATAAAACTTTAAAAATAAAAGGAGAAGCAGCCATAACCACGTCCTGTCTGTCGGCTCATCTGCAGGGAGCTGTCAGTTCATCATTCCAGAAGCTCAGACAGCCGTTTATAGACAAATCATATCTGCCTCCCTCTTAGAGCCCAGACAAGAGGTAGGTCAATCAATAACAGTATGAAATATTTAAATTAAAGGAAAAAAAAAAAAAAAAACAGCTGCCTTTTTGGTGCTCAAAGCATAGCAACGTGATACAGCCTTGCTTAGAAATGGATTCTGGCTTTTGCAATCTCCTTGTTCTCAGGTGCGGGTCCCTGGGGTGCTGGTCTGTCTGGGCTGCCATGACAGAATTTCACAGATGGGGGGGCTCCAATCACATTTACTTCTCCCCATTCTGGAGGCTGGGAAATCCAAGATCAAGACACCTCAGACCTGGTGTCTGGTGAGAGCCCGCTTCCTGGTTCCTAGGTGCCTGTTCTCTTGCTGGGTCCTTCACGTGGTAGAGGAGATGAGGGATGAGAGATGGATACTCATCAGAATCGTGAGGACTCCACCCTCATGACTGAATCACTTCCCAAAGGCCCCACCTCCAAACACTAACCCATTGGGGGCTAGGTTTCAACACAAGAATCTAGGGGGACATAATCATTCGGTCTATAGCACCAGCCACACGCTAGTCTTCTGGTCTCTTGACCTCCCATTACCTCACTGAGATCGTGACCTCACTGACGCAGTTCTCTATTTCCTCCCCAGTCCAGCTAATGCTCCTGGCTTAATCCCACATGCTCCCTCAGCTGATGCTTGTGCATGTGTGGCTCAGTCACTTCAGGCACGTTTGACTCTTTGTGACCCCACGGGCTGTAACCCACTAGGTTCTTCTGTCCACGGGATTCTCCTGGCAAAAATTCTGGGATGGGTTGTCACGCCCTCCTCCAGGGGATTTTCCCAATTCAGGGGTCGAACCGGCATCCCCTGTGCCTCCTGCATTACAGGTAGAGTCTTTATCCACTGAGCCTCCTGCGAAGCCCCACGATGTTCATCTATGCTTAGTTGCCCTTCACTGCCCTTGTCTAGACTTCCCAGGTTTCTGGGTGGTAAAGAACCTGCCTGCCTATGCAGAAGATGGGGGTTCAGTCTCTGGGTTGGGAAGATCCCCTGGAGGAGGGCATGGCAACCCATTTCAGTACTCTTGACTAGAGAATCCCATAGACAGAGGAGCCTGGTGGGCTACAGTCCATGGGGTCACGAAGAGTCGGACATGACTGGGCCACTAAACAGCAACAACAGCAACCACTGTCTCTCCTTGTCTGTTTCCAACTACACTCGTCTGCTCTCAGCCGCCTTTGTCTACCGTCCAGTCTCCTCCTGTGTCTCCAGCTTCCCTCATCTGCCTGTGATGACCCTCACTTCTTTTGAGTCTTTAGCATTTCTTTTCATTTTTTAATTAGAAAAAGTTAAGTTGACTTGTTGTATTTTCATTTGTATTCAGTTAAAGAAATTTTTTTTTTTTTTGCTTTCTTTTTTTTGTCCACAAGGCATGCAGGGTCTTAGTTCCCCAACCAGGGATCAATCTGTGCTCCTTGCAGTGGAAGTGTGGAGTCTCAACCACTGGGCCACCAGGGAAGCCCCAGCATTTCTTACCACTGTCACATCCAACCCAACAATAAAATAACAACCATAGCAGACATGATGCCTTCTCTGACTTGGGCATGTTTTCTGCTCAAAACTATCTTTGGAATGAAGGATTAGTATTAAACTCATAATCCATTACATTTACGGGCAACTTAGACTGCCAAATTTATTTTACCTCGCTGTTATTTAATCCTGGTAAACAATCCTCCAAAGAATGTGAAATTTCCCCCCACTCTCCCAAATAGAGTTTTCATGGCTTCTGACGGTAAGGTATAGCTAAGTGTAAGAATAAAGCCCAGGAACAGAGGATGACTCCTGCTTACAATAAAAGACTCCATCTAGTGGTGTCCAGTACTGTGGGTGGAATATCATGCTCCTGGAGCCTCACCATCTCAGTCCCACAAGGAAAGCATCTTACAGATGAAGAATCGGAAGCTCAGAGAATCCACGTGACAAACCCAAAGCCACTCAGCCAGCAAATGGCAGAACGGAGACCAGATACCAAGGTCCTTGTGCCAGAAACACATTCTTTCACATTGCACGTGCATTTCTTCTTCAAGGACATTTACATTAAAAAAAAAAAAAAAAAGGTTCATGTTCAAGGTAAAGAAAACATTTCCTACTGGAAGAAAAATTGTACCAGAGTGATTAAAGTTTCCATGGTCCCTCAAGTTACACTTTGTACTTTGAAAGGAATACCTGTCTCCAACACCAAAAATAAAATAGGTCAGTTACTGAAGTTATCCTCTGTCTATATTTTCCCTTTTATTTTATGCCTCTTTCTACTGCTGAGCACATTTAGCTCCCTTGAGTTAAAGCACCAAAAATGTGAGCTGCTCTGTTATGCAAATATCAGGGGGAAAGAGAGAGCAGGAAAAAGGCAGAATCTGCGAGATGGTGAAGGTTCTTGAATCATTGGGCTTGAAGGTAAATAGAAAGATGAAGCAGTGACCTAGTTTGACCTCATAAGACTCTTAAGGATTGTGTTATAAAGAAAAACTAGAAGGGAAAAGGGAACATTGTTGATGGAGAGCAAAATGGCTCAGCAAAAAACGGTGGTGAAGGGAGGCGTTCTAACCCCAGCCCCATCTCTTAACTGTGTGACCCACCTAGGGATGCCTCAGTTTCCTTATCTCTGAAATAGGAATGCCGACAACATTGCACCCACTTCAGCTGGGCAGGGAGGGGTCAGGAGTTGATGTGTGTGGCGTGTGTGAAACAGCCTGGCGCACAGAGAGGGCAGCGTGAGCGAGAGTGCCAGCGTTAGTGAGCACGCTTCTTGGGCGTGTGGGGTTCCCAGGTGGCACGGTTGGTAAAGAACCCTCCTGCCAATGCAGCAGAGGCAAGAGATGCAGATTCAATCCGTGGGGGCGGAAGATCCCCTGGAGAAGGAACTGGCAACCCACTCCCATATTCTTGCCTTGGCAATCTCATGGACAGAGGAGCCTGGTGGGCTGCAGTCCATAGGGTCGCATTGGATGTCACCGAGCAGACACATGCTTCAGGGGCCATTTCCTGGGCTGGGTGACTGAGGCCACCTTGCCTGCAAGCTGCAGAGTCTCGTTAGGTTTCCAGAAAGAGGAGCTTCCCATGAAGTACACAGGAAATGAGGAACAGGGATGAGGTGCTCAGCCAGGCCACGTGGAGGCTGGAGCACTGCTCGACAATGGGAAATGCTCTCCCGGGCCAACTGGTGACAGTCACGGCCGAGAGGCTAGCCCACCCTTCCCCGGTCCTGTGCTCCACTGTGAGGGTGATGAATCGATTCTCTCCGTAGTGAAGCACCTAGCGAGAAGATCTGACTAGTTCACTGAGTCAGCATGGGTCTTGGCAGTTAAATCTCACTCACCCAGGCTCTTGATGCTGCTGTGTGTGTTCAGTCGTGTCTGACTCTTTGCAACCCCGTGGACTGTGGCCCACCAGGCTCCTCTGTCCATGGGGATTCTCCAGGCAAGAACACTGGAGTGGGTTGCCATGCCCTCCTCCAGGGGATCTTCCCAATCCAGGCATCGAACCAAGTCTCTTGGGTCTCCAGCATTGGCAGGGGGATTCTTTACCACCAGGGCCCCCTGGGAAGCCCCCCACCCAGGCTCTTGCCAATTCTAAATCAACTATTAATGAGCCAAAGTCTCACCCTGATCAATACACTGAGGTCTGGAGTTGAAGATCCCAGTATCGGCTTTCTTTTTTAAAAAATGAATGGATTTATTTTACTTGGAGGATAATCACTTTACAATATTGGGATGGTTTTTTGCCACATATCAACATGAATTGGCCACATGTCAGCTTTCTTGACTGGGAACCAGGGCAGGCCAGGTATACAGAGTACCGTAGATTCCTATCAAATGCAAAGTTCTTTCATTTTACCTTACACAGCCCTCTGAGGTGGGTATTATTAAGTCCCATGTTTCAAAATGCAGCCCTGTGGGCACGGTTTTTTCAAGAGTGGTGATTAGCCATAGTCTTCAGTGGTAAAGTTCAAGGTCAGATCCTCTGTTGAACTTGAATTTGAGAAGAGTAAGAATTCTCTCAGGGATTCTAATTCTGGTGGGCTTTCATTTCACTGTTCCTCAAATATGCAAAGTGGCAGAAATTCTGTGGAAGTATTTATGATGTTTTGATTTTTATTGTGTTCTTGATTTTATTATCACCTTTCCCAAGGAAGGGTAAATATATTCATATAAGAAAAGAAGATAGAGTTCAGGAAAAAGGAAAGGCATTTACAGCTGGGGCTTCCCCAAATTAAAAGCACATCAAAATCACCTGGGAATCTTGTTTTTAAAACAACTTTTATTGTGGTATAATTTACATTTATAAAATGCACTCCTGTTAAGAGCGCAATTCTCTAATTTTTAGTAAATTTGTACATGCAATCCGTGTGTGACATTTCTGTCGCTTCAAAATAGTACCTCATGCCTGGGAAGCTTTTCATTCTGATTTTGACTTTAAATCATTTTATCCTCAAGTTACAGAGGAAATCACTGTTAACAAGATGGTGTGTATTTTCCCACAGTTTTACTAATGTATCTATGCACTTACAAAAGTGAATAAGAGCTACCTATGTGTCAGATTTTTGTTCGTTTGTTTGTTTTAAGAGAAATAAGATTGTAACACATGTTTCCTCCCTGACCTGCCTTTTTCAGTTAAAATGTGTCTCAGAGATCCTTCTAAGGAGGTTCATTTTACTCATTCTCTTGTGACGGCTCCCTGGTATTCCAGAGGGTATATATACATATATAATATAATTCATTTGGCCACCATCCCCCTTTTTTTTGATGAAAACGTAGGTTGCTTCTAAGTTTTTCTTTTCATCTTAAATAAAATTGCAAGCGTGTCTATGGACCACGTCCGTGTGCCTCTGTGCAATATTTCCGAGGACAAATTCCTAGAGGAACAAGTCCAAGAGGGATTATAAAAACAAACAAACAAGAGGCATTCTAACACCTTTTCTTTCCCTTCTCACTCAATCCACCAAGTGATCCAATTTATTGGATGTGGGAGGCTCCTGGGCACCTGTATTTTTACCAAACACCTGCCCTGGGAGATTCAGATAGAGCCATCCCAGCACCATCTTCAGACGATCCTTGTGGAGGAATTGCTTTAAGGTTCTGCAGTCAAAGAAATGCAAGTTCAGCTCCCAGCTCTCTTACCTTAAGTGCAGGAACCCTGGACGCCGTTCTTTCCTGCCCATTCTTTCATTCTGCGTTTAGTATACAAACACTGGGCGCCATTTAGGTGACAAGTATACTTCTCAGTCAGCAGGTAGGACAGACGCAACAGCAAATCTGTAAATGCTGCAAAGTGCCATGGAGTCTCTAAGTGGGAGGGAGTTTGGGATTGACGTGCACACACTGCTATTTAAAATGGACAACCAACAAGGACTGACTGTGTGGTACAGGGAACTCTGCTCAATGCTATGTGGCAGCCTGGATGGGAAGGAAACTTGGAGGAGAATGGATACATGTATATGTATGGCTGAGTTCCTCTGCTGTCCACCTGAAACTATCACAACATTGCTAATTGGCTATCAGTTCAGTTCAGTTGCTCAGTTGTGTCTGACTCTTTGACACCCCATAGACTGCAGCACAATAGGCTTCCCTGTCCATCACCAACTCCTGGAGCTTGCTCAGATTCATGTCCATCGAATCAGTGATGCCATCCAACCATCTCATTCTCTGTCATCCCCTTATCCTCCTGCCCTGAATCTTTCCCAGCATCAGGGTCTTCTCCAGTGAGTCAGTTCTTTGCATCAGGTAGCCAATTATTGGAGTTTTAGCTTCAGCATCAGTCCTTCCAATGAATATTCAGGGCTGACCTCCTTTAGGATGGACTGGTTGGATCTCCTTGTAGTCCAAGGGACTCTCAAGAGTCTTCTCCAACACCACAGTTCAAAAGCATCAATTCTTAAGCACTCAGCTTTCTTTATAGTCCAAATTTCACATCCACACATGACTACTACAAAAATCATAGCTTTGACTAGACAGACTTTTGTTGGCAAAGTAATATCTCTGCTTTGCTATACCCCAATAGAAAATTAAAAGTTAAAAAAAGGAGAGAAAGCTAGTCCATTGTATATTCAGAGGAGGGTGACTGGGGAAATTTGAGAAGATTTTGGAATAAGGAACACTTAGGGTGAGCTCTGAACTGGGGGAGGTTCCTGCCAAGCGACCAAAGCCAGTCTCAGCAGAGGAAACAGCATGAACAACAGCCAGGTGCCGCCGTGCACCAGGATTTCCTAGGGTGCCTGGGGGGGATGAGGGCAGCGAGGAGGCTGGAGAGGGATGTGGGGCTAGGGTAGACTTTGTAGCATGTACCTGGGTCCTCATGAAGGGGAGTAACATGACAAGTACATGGCAGACTCACCTTTTAGCCCATAATTTCCAGCAGGATGTGAAGGAGGGATAAACGGGCTTGGGCAGGGAGACTCAAGTCAGAGAGCCCGTTGGTGTGAAGCCTTGTTGTCACCTAGGCCAGGACTCTGCATGGCCCTAACCAGGCTCCACCCCGACCCGGCTCTAGGGGGAGAAGCCTCTAGACAGCCGATTGACTGTTGTTGACATTCCCACCCATGAGTCCTGCTCTGACCCAGCAAGAAGCCAAGCACCTACTGGTCTTTCAGCAACTGGGCTGTGGCAACTGCAGATTCTGGTTGAAAGCTGGGTGTGATGGTTCATTTTACATGTCAGCTTGACTGGCCCTTAGTGTCCAGATATTTGGTCAAATATTATTCTGGTTGTTTCTATGAAGGTGGTTTTGAATGAGTTAACATTTAAATCAGTGGGTAAACCAGATGGTCCTGCACAATGTGGGTGAGCCTCATCTGCTCAGTTGAAGGCCTAAATAGAAAGACTCACCTTCCTTGATCTAGAGGAAATTCCACCAGCAGCATCCATCAGACTTCAACTGTAGCACTGGAAGCTCCCTGGGTCTTCAGCCTGCTGGCCCACCCTCCCGATGGTGGGCTTGCTAATCTCCATAATCACATGAGCTAATTCCTTAAAATCAATCCATCTCTCTAGCTGTTTATATCATATGGGTTCCCTGGTGGCTTAGATAGTAAAGGATCTGTGTGCAATGCAGGAGACACACGTTCGATTCATGGGTCAGGAAGATCCCTTGGAGAAGGAAATGGCAACCCACTCCAGCATTCTTGCCTGGAGAATTCCAAGGACAGAGGAGCCTGGCGGGCTACAGTCCATGGGGTCCCAAAGTGTTGGACATGATTGAGCGACGAACAGTTTGACTTTTCATTCATCTTATTGGTTCTGTTTCTTAGAGAGCTATAGCTAATGCACAGGGAAGACAGTGTGAGTCCTTATCATTCTCTCTGGGGCTCGATGTAAGATCCGTGTGGGATCACGTCTCATTAGGGGGAGAACACAGAGAGCAGGGTTCCCGGCTTTATGCTCCAGAGGCCTCCAGGCTCTCCTGGCAGCAATTTCAAGGAGGGATAGAGAGAAGCTACAGGTCACATTCCAGCCCAGCCTGGCTGCCCCAAGGTTGCAGGTGATGAGTAAACAGTCTAGGGACATGACCTGTCTCTCTGAAAGTAATCGTCTCCGCTACAGCAGCTGTGAACAGATGTCTTTCCTGAACTCCTCCCGTTTCACTCTCTTGCTCCAAGACCTGATAATGGCCTTATCCTGATCAGAATGCTCCCTTTGCCTGGTTGTTGATGTGTATTTGTTATTTGTTTTATTTTGTTCAGCTATTTATAAAGTCACTCAAACCTCAGAAGTGGGATCTGCATATGGAAAATTCATTATGTTTTCTCCCTAAAGCAAAAGGTAGCAGTCATAGAAATATTTTAAAATAACACATTACAGTGTATGAAACAGAACTAAGTTTAATGGATCTTAGCCTCAGTCATGTAATCTGTAGATTGGGGATAATACTATAATAATAGTATTCTAGTGCCTCATAGACAGTTATAGGGATTAAATTAGAACATGCTTGTCAAGTGCTTAGCAGAGTAACTGGTATTTAATAAATACTGGTGTTTTCCCTACAGGATCCCATGTGATTATTTTAATGAGCCTCTGAAGTCGACAGGATGTGTTCAATTAGCCCTGTTTCATAAATGAGGAAGAAGAAGCTGGAGGTAAAGCACATTAGTCACACAGCTAACATGTAGAAAAGCTAGGATGTGAATGCAGTCATTTGACTTCAACACTCTAATACCCATGCATTCAGCTTATAAGGCTCACCATTAACACAGAAAATACACAAGCACACATCAAAATCTCTGCAGATCGAGAAATAAAAATTGTGTATTGCAGCAGTTTCCAGATCATACCAGATGAAAACTGAACATTGAACTATAAGAATTTAACAAAGGGAAAAAATCAACAGTTTTCACTGAATTTCTCATAAAATCTTGAGCAGATCAGCAATGGCTGCTCAGGAGGTAAAGAATCCACCTGCAATGCAGGAAACCTGGATTCCATCTCTGAATCAGTAAGATCCCTTGGATCTTACTGGGAATGGCTACCCAGCCAGTATTCTTATCTAGAATTCCATGGACAGAGGAGCCTGGAGAGCTACAGTCCATGGGGGTGCAAAGAGCCGGGCACAACTGAACAACTAACACCTTCACTTTCATGCTATCCCTTCAGCTGTTAGGCCCACACCGGAGAGCAGGGATCTATCTGCAGCCCTTTCTTTTGTGAAACTCTGAGCCAGTTTCCTGATGCCCTTGCTTCCAGCAACCTCACCGTGACTCCAGGCCCCAAACTCCAAACTCCATCCCTCTTCGTTTCTTCTAGCGTCAGAGCTATCCTCCTGAAACTCAAATCTTCTCACGGTCTTCACTGCTTATCAACAATTGAGCCCTTCCCACTACTCCCGGGGTAAAGACCAACTCCCTCCACAAGGCTGACAAGGCCCTTCTTCATCCACTCAATCAACAAGTTCTTTCTGAGCCCTGCTATGTGCTGGACAGAGCTATAAGCTGGGAAAATCAAGGTTTCTGCTTTCATGGAGCTTACACTACAGTAGGAAAGACGACCCGTAAGCAAATAAATGTAAATAAGCCAGATGTTTGCATAGTACCTCCTGACACTAACTAGCTCCTCTTCCCACCACCGATGCCCTATACGCTGTTGCCCTGAACCTTATTTCTCTCCACCTCCAAGTGCCTCATGTTCCTTCCTGCCTTTGTGCCCACGTTCCTGCTTATTCCTCTGTCGGCTATGACTCTGACTCATCTCAACTCTGCGAAACACATTTATCTTTTAAGGCACAGTCTATACCACCTCCTACATCAATTTTTCTTTTTAACTCAATGTAGTTACATCTTTATATACGCCCCATTACTTTTAAAATTTGTTATGGTAGCATTTTAAAATTTACCTTTTTTTTAAAAAAAAAGAGAAGAGAATGACTAGAAAGGAGGTGCTAAGTATGACTGCAAGAAAGTCCCCATTTTTTTAAGCCTCCCCCCCACCATCCAAGGTTTGCAATATGACTTTCCCATTATTTTCAAACACTATTTCCAAACACCTTAAATCTGGACTAGATTTCTACTTTTGTCAGGAATGTGGTAGAAGAAATGGGGTTCTTTCTTCTGCTCTCTTGGGCCCTTGAGTCCACCATGAACACAAGCATGGAAGATGGCAGATTGGCTGACCTTACAGAGCAAAGGTTGTCCCAGCAGAGACAGAAAGGTCCAAGGCAGAACCAGCCGTGCCACTCAGCTAATGCATTAATTCATTGTTGTTCAGTTGCGAAGTCATGTCTGACTCTTTGTGACCCCATAAACTGTAACACGCCAGGCTTCCCTGTCCTTCACTATCTCCTGGAATTCGCGCAAACTCATCATAAGCAGAATTAAATGTCTAACCCTCCCTCAGGCTTTGGAATTGTTTGTTTGTTACTGTGGCCCTAGAACACTGAGGCAGACGCTTCAGAGGATCATCGCATCTTATTATTGTCCATATCTGCTGCATCATTGGCACCATTTCACCAGTTCATTCCCCTAGCCCCTTTTTTAAATGTTTTTCAGGCAGGCTTGTCTACCATGTATCAAGCACTAAGCTAGATACCTAGACTTCAAGATGAATATGATCGATAGGGTATATTTTCTGCTCTATTGACAAGTGTCAATGAGACAACTGACATATCTCTTTTCTCCTTGAACATCTGTAGATGAACTTCCCTAACTGCTCCATGCAGCCGGTTCTTGCATTTCAGTCCTCAGTGGGTTAAGTTCTTCTTTTTGTCCAGCCACAGACTCCTCAGCTTAAATGTGAGCACCTGTCTTCTTCCTCAGCTGCCTGTGAACTTGGGGAATAAAGTTCAGTATCTTCCTCACAAAAAACCCTTCATAAACTTAAATTCAGTCATTCAATCAAGGAAACAGTTAAGTCACTTTACATGTGCTGAAGATTTTATTTTGGGACATCTCTGTGGGAAAGGATGTTTGGGATTAATTGAGCTTTCTGGATATCTGCACAGGAGCACCGGAGTTTTATATATAGAACAAGGGCACCTGATCACAGCACCTGCAAAGAGAAATGACTCATTTAACCTCCCAGACTCCAATCAGAGACAGGCCCGGCTGTGATGGCGGGCCCTGGGGCTGGTGATCAGGGCTCTGAAGTGGGGTGCAGGAGGGGACCTCCCAAAGATCCCATCATGATGCTCTTCTTTCTCTGCAGTGCCCCCCTCCTTCCCTCTTTCTCATGTTCTTCCTAAGACCCCCTCTCAGGTCAGGTTCTAAGTCACACACGAAGGCCCACACCCCAGCACCAGTTGCCTTGCACGTAATCTTCTACAATGTTGTAAGGGGCTGGGTTTTTCAGAATTTTTTAAACACCACAAAGGAATATCTACTTATCTTTTTCTCCCATCAGAGTTTAGAAAAGCATCACCCCTGCAGAGATTTCATAAAGATTCACTTTCCTTGTTCTGCAATTTTAGAAATGCGATGAACTCTCTTCCAGTTTCTGTCCTAAACTCACAAGAGCGGAGAGGGCGCCCCTGACTGGGCTTTGGAAACTTAAACACACCCACCACATTCCTAACCTCCTTCTGGTCCTCTGTTCTTCACAGTCTTCCTCAACAACTGGCTTCTATCAGCTTGTGTAATTTTGAAATTTCATTTATTATTATTTTTTGTTATTTGTCTCTGGCTGTGCTGGGTCTCCCTTGCTGCCGGGCTTTTCTCTAGCCGTGGTCCCTGGGGGCTATTCTCTAACTGCAGTGCACAAGCCTTTCACCACGCTGGCTTCTCTTGCAGAGCACAGCTTTAGGGTGAGGTACCTTCAGTCGTGGCTCCCCGCTCTAGAGCACAGGCTTGATAGTTGCTCCGTGGCATGTGCGATCTTCCCGGACCAGGGATCAAACCCATGTCTCCCGCATGGGCAGGTGAATTCTTCACCACTGAGCCACCGGAGGAGCCCCGGTATGTGTGAGTTTTAATCCATTTGTCCCCACAAAAGCTGGGAATTTCTTCAGTTTTTTGCCTATTTTTTCATTTTTGTTAAAGTGTAATTTGCATATAACAAAATCTGCCTTTTTTAAGTGTAGAGTTCTGTAAATTTTGATGAACACCTAGTCATCTACCCACTACCATTCTCAAGATATAAAACAGTCCCCGCCAAAAGTCCCTGTGCCCTTTGTAGCCAGCTCCTCTCCCCACCCCAATCCCTGGCAATCACTGATCTGTTTTCTGTATCCTTAGTTTTACTTTTTCCAGAACTGTCATACAAAAGGAATTGCATAGCCTATAGCCTTCACAGCTTGTTTTATTTAACATAATACAATGAAGAGTCATCTATGTTGTTGCATGTGTAGGTAATATGGTCTTTTAAATGCTAATAATTATGACATTGTGTAGGTTTACCATAGTTTGAGGACATTTGTGTTGTTTTTTACTGGGCCTGCTGTTGTGAATATTTGTACACACACTGATTTGTAATCATAAGCTTTCATTTCTCTTAGGCAAATGCCAAGGAGTGAGACTGCTAAATCATATGGTAAGTACATGCTTAATTATATAAGTGCCCAGTTATTTTGCAGGAATTCTGGACTATTTTGCATTCTTAGCAGCATGTATGAGAGTTCCAGGTGCTCACCCAGTCCTTAGCATTGGATGATCACCGATGTCAACATTCCGTTTTTTGTTTTGTTTGTCATCAGAATAGGAAAATGGAGGTGTCTTTTTCTGGTTTTGGTTTTCATTTCCCTGATGACAAATTTGATGCTTTTGAACTGCGGTGCTGGAGAAGACTCTCAAGAGTCCCTTGGACAGCAAGGAGATCCAACCAGTCGTTGCTAGAGGAAATCAACCCTGAATATTCACTGGAAGGACTGATGATGAAACTGAAGCTCCAATACTTTGGCCACGTCTTGCGAACAGTTGACTTATTAGAAAAGACCCTGATGCTGGGAAAGACTGAAGGCCAGGGAAGGAGTCAGCAGAGGATGGGATGGTTGGATGGCAACACCGACTCAACGGACAGGAATTTAAGCAAACTCTGCGGCAAAGTGAAGGACAGAAGAGCGCGCTGTATCCATGGGGTTGCAAAGAGTTGGACATGACTTAGTGACTGAGCAACAACAACAACACAATGACAAATTGTGCTGAGCATCTCTTTATGAACATATTTCCTATACATGTGTGTTCTTTGGTGAGATACCTGTTTAAATTAATTGTTAGTTTTTATTGAGTGCTTATTTCCTTATTATTATGAGTTTTCAGAGTTCTTTATTCTAGATATGTTTTTTATCAGATATCAGATTTGCAAATATCTTCTCTCTGTGATTTCTTTTGTTCTCTTCATGGTGTCTGCCAAAGAATGGAAGTTTTTTAATTTTGATGAAGTCCAAGTTATAAAACTTTTAGTGGATTGTTTTGTAATTTAAAGTTACACTGATTTTCTGCCATGATTGCTTTTAAAAGTTTGTAGATTTAAGATCTAATTTTATGGGTGTCATCCATTTGGGGTTAATTATTATATGTGGTACAAGACATGGATTGGAGTAAATTGTATGGAAGTCCAGTTGTTCCAGTACCAACTGTGACCAAGAATTAATTTCTATTTATTACTGTATCTTATTGCTTATAACTGTGTCTGGCATGTAGCAGACATCCAAAAAATGAACTGACAAGTACATGAATCAAACTAATTTAATTCATAATATATATTTAACTCTTTAATTCACTTGAATTTGTTTTAATATGAATTTAAAAGGATTGATTTGCCCATTTATATCTGTAACACTATGAATTTAAAAGGATTGATTTGCCCAATTATATCTGTAACACCAATATTTACTTACTAATTTAGATCAAATAGTCTTTGTTGAAAGAAAAATTATTTAGGCTAATTCTTCCATTCACTATATACTTCATTCACCAAATAGAACAAGGCACAGAGTTAGACACCAAGACAAGGATTCTTTTGTTGGTTTGGTCAAGTTATGGATACCTTGCTTAGAATAATGTATTTAAATGCATAAAATAAAATAGAGGGTTACAAAAGAAACCAATTATATTGAAATACAGTTTTCAAAACACATAAAAATTTCAACACAAGTAATATATATGTTTCTTTATTTAAACATCCTAACACAATCTTGCAGCATAAATAGCAATTGAATAGCTACCATAGTTTCAGAGCAGTGATGAGTCCAGTGTATTCTGACATGTCTGTAGTAACCTATAATATGATAGAAAAACACACTCTGGGATTTCTAACTGTGGCAAAGTTACAGTTACTATTATATGATTCTATTGTGGCCTGTGTCCACATTCACAATTGAAGGACATCCTGAATTTCTGTCAGAGATAAGTGAAAATAAAGACATATTCTTTTTCTTTTCAAATTCCCAGCCCCATGAGTTTCAACCCTGGATAAAACTTCTGAGGCAGAGAGATACACAGATGAATAAAATGCAGTCCTTGCTCCCAAGGAAATTCATTCTCCTGAGAGGCAAAAGACACGTGAACAAAAGATTCTAAGAGATGCCAAGTTCCATTGGACTGGCTGAAAGAGTATGGCAAAAAATCTACAAAAATGGGAAAAATATAAATCAACCCTGAAGGGACTCCAGAATCACTGCAGATGGTGATTGCAGCCACCAAATTAAAAGACTCTTGCTCCTTGGAAGAAAAGCTGTGGCAAACCTAGACAGTATATTCAAAAGCAGAGACATCACTTTGCCAACAAAGATCCATATAGTCAAAGCTATGGTTTTTCCAGTAGTCATGTGTGGATGTGAGAGTTGGCCCATAAAGATGGCTAAGCACTGAAGAATTGATGCTTTCAAACTGTGGTGCTGGAGAAGACACTTGAGAGTCCCTTGGACTGCAAGGAGATCAAATCAGTCAATTCTAAAGGAAATCAACTCTGAATATTCATTGGATGGGCTGATGCTGAAGCTGAAGCTCCAATATTTTGGCCACTTGATTATAACAGCTGGCTCATTGGAAAAGATCCTGAGGCTGGGAAAGATTGAGGGCAGGAGGAGAAGGGGACAACAGAGAATGAGACTGTTGGATGGCATCACTGACTCGATGGACATGAATTTGAGCAAGCTCTGGGAGATAGTTGTCATCATGCAGTCTATGTAGGAGAGAGCTGGGAGGTGGGCAGGAGAGAGGAAAAGATGAAAACCTCAATGACCTGTAAATCCTACCCCCGAGCCCCAACACTGAACAATCAGAAGTAGCTTGGTTTTGAAAAGCTTGGCCATTGCTAAAATGGGAACACTGGAAGAGGAGGTATTTTATTTCTGTCTGGGGTGGGCGATGCACAAGGCAATCCAGTTCTTCTCCAGGTCACAGATCAGTCTCTTCTTCCTAAAGGATGAAACGACACCTCTGAAATGTGGGCTGACATCTGGCCCCTGTCCCTAGCCATGGAACTTAAGCTGAGGAGAAATGCCACATGATGTACGGGGGAAATTAGGACTTGGCATCAGACAGACTGCAGCTTGAGGTAGTGATGTAACCTAAGTAAGTCTTTGCTAAGGAGATGATTTCTATGCTAACTGCATCTTCACAGAGAAGAAGTGAATGATAGGCTGGGTAAGGGTGTTATTGAGTGAAGATGTCAGTGCTGAGAAAATCCACCAGGGAAAGGGTGACTTAAACCATCAGCAGTGTCCTCACCAGGGAACTGGAAATGTATGGTTCTGTTCCTCTCTGGCTCCCACTTCCTGTTTGGAATAAGGAATAAACCTACCCATGCACGCATCCTCCATGTGGCAAGCTCTCTGGAGCAGGTTTTGACCTTGGACTTGGGGAGTGGAGGGAGGAGTTCTGCATGTGTTTATCTGCTCCGCCTGGTGTGCGTGTGTGTGTGTGTGTGTTGATCAAAGTGCATACAGGGGACAGAAATCATACCAGCTATTTGAAAAGAGGGAATTTAATATAAAGAATTGTTAACTAGGTATAAACTTGTTACCTAGGAAACTGAAAGGATAAAAGAGAACTCAAGAGTATCACAGAGATAGTAACTGCCAGAAGCAGCTACCACCCATAGGGCTGGGGGAACAGCAGGAAGAGGCTGGAATTATTAAACTTAGAAGCTTGGAGGAGGAGTTAACTAGGTATAAACTTGTTACCTAGGAAACTGAAAGGATAAAAGAGAACTCAAGAGTATCACAGAGATAGTAACTGCCAGAAGCAGCTACCACCCATAGGGCTGGGGGAACAGCAGGAAGAGGCTGGAATTATTAAACTTAGAAGCTTGGAGGAGGAGGGCTCGTGGAGCCAGGACCCAGACCACTGGGGAGGGAGCTACTAGGCTAGTGATTTTGGGGACTGGTGTGTGAGGGGTGGGGGTTGGGGACTGTCATAAGGCTGCTTTGGAAAGCACTAAAAAAGTTGCAAAATAGATTCAACTGCTGCTGTAGGAAGACCCCACCGCTGTTGGAATAAAGAAGTGAGGCTGGGGGATGCTCACAGGAATAGGAAGAAGGCAGGAAGCCAACAGATGGGAGCTTCCTTTTCCTTCCTGCCTCCTACTCTCTCTTTCTAATGCTCTCTATTAGCAGATCCTAACAGGGAGCAGAGAAGGCAATGGCACCCCCACTCCAGTATTCTTGCCTGGAGAATCCCATGGATGGAGGAACCTGGTGGGCTGCCGTCTATGGGGTCACACAGAGTTTGTTGGAATAAAGAAGTGAGGCTGGGGGATGCTCACAGGAATAGGAAGAAGGCAGGAAGCCAACAGATGGGAGCTTCCTTTTCCTTCCTGCCTCCTACTCTCTCTTTCTAATCTTTCTATTAGCAGATCCTAACAGGGAGCAGAGAAGGCAATGGCACCCCCACTCCAGTATTCTTGCCTGGAGAATCCCATGGATGGAGGAACCTGGTGGGCTGCCGTCTATGGGGTCACACAGAGTCGGACACGACTGAAGCGACTTAGCAGCAGCAGCAGCTGCTGCCGCAGCAACAGGGAGCAGCTGGGAAAGTAGAAATGCAGAGTCCCAGCCCCAGCACCAAAGGGCTGGGTATTAAAGAGTAGATTTGGAGCCAAGAGGCAATAGCATACAACTGGCACAAGAGGTGTGTGTTAGAGATAGAGAGAGAGAGAGAGAGAGAGAGAGCAGGCAGTGTGAAGTAGGAAGTTCATCTCTGAAAGTGAAAGGTGAAAGCAATTGCTCAGTCGTGTCTGACTTTGTGACCCCGTGAACTGTAGCCCACCAGGCTCCTCTGTCGATGGAATTTTCCAGGAAAGAATACTGGAGTGGTATCCATTATCTTCTCCTGGGGGTTTTCCTGACCAAGGGATTGAACCTGGGTTTCCTGCACTGCAGGCAGATTCTTTATTGTCTTAGTCATCAAGGAAGCACTAATAATTGGCACAAGGGATGTGTGTGAGTGTGTGTGTGTGTGTGAAAGAGAAAGAGAGATAGTAGTGGGAAGTAGGAAGTTCATCTCTACTTCTAGTCTGATTTTTATCATTAAGACATTTGATTCTCATGTGGTTTCAGTGTTTATTCTCAACTGGTTAAAAATTGAAAAGGAAGAACATTTTGATTGATTACTCCCATTGTAAACTCCAGGAGTTTCCTTAACTTATTCTTGTTTACGGTGAGAACAAAACTTAAAAACAAGTAAAATACCTACTATAGTTACTGCACATACAGCAGCTATTCATTCTTTTCTCTTCTCATCCCTCTTCCCTTTAAAACTAATGCACCAGATAGAGAAAGTTCTTCCAACAAAATATTCTTTATATTATTAAAGTAATCATTTTAATTTTTAATTTCAGTAAACAGTTGATAAAGATTAATGTTTTAAAAAATATTTCACATGTATTCCATTTAACCCTCAAAACAGCACTGTGGGTAAATTAGTTATTTCCATTTGACAGACAAGAAATCTATACCTCAAAGGAATTGATAAATGACCCCAAGGGACAAAGCTGAACTGCAAAGTTAGCTCTGCATCAGTGTTTCTGAAATGTGGCCCTTTGACCACTTGATTTGGAAACCCTTCTGACATTTGTTAAAATACATATTTCTGAATCTCACAGTAAATTTATGGATTCAGAATCTCTGGGATTCTTCAGGAGCTACCCAGATAATTGTGATCCACAGTGAAATTTCAGGCTCATTGCTCTAGACCATATGTTTATCTAATTGGTGATAAAATGTATTCTGGCAAGGGCTCTTTAATTGATTTCCTGATAGTTAAGATTCTACTCCTGACATGATCCTCCATGATTTCAGTATCCTTGTAGATCAATAATTCTCCAAGTGTGGTCCCAGAACAGCAGCAGGAGGATCTCATGGGAACATGTTTGGAGTGCACGTTCTTGGACTGCGACAGATGTGGGGGGTACCCAGGATGTGGGGGAGACTTCTAGGTGATGGTGATGCAAGCAAAGTTTGTGAACTGTCATTCTAGAAGAGTCTTTCCTGGGATGGTCACTGACTTCTTTGACTTACTCCCTTTGAGTGATCAATTGCCCAACCTAATGCCTCATGCCATTGGTTTTACCCGCCTAGACCTTGTCCTTATCAGGAATTTTACACCCTCCAAAATCACCATGTTCTATCCCATTCTCCTTTGTGTCTAACTTTCCAGTTCATTCTCTCTAGTTCTCCAACTCCAACTCTTTTTCTTAAAATTGGAGTATAGTTGCTTTACAATGTCATAGCAGTTTCTGCTGTACAACAAAATAAATCAGAGATATGTATGCACAAGTCCTCTCCTCTTAGACATCGCTCCCATCCTACCTCTTCCCACCTATCTAGGTCATCACAGAGCACGAGCTGATCTCCGTGTGCTATGCAGCACCTTCCCACTAGCTGTCTATTTTATGCAATGCTGTGCCTACATCAAGCCCAGTCTCCCACTTCATCCCACCCTCCCCTTCCCCCTGTGGCTGCACATACATTCTCTATGTCTGTGTCTCTAATGGATAAAGAATCTGTGAGATATATATATATAATGGAATATTACTGGAATATATAATGGATATATATACATGTGATGGAATATTACTCAGCCATAAAAAGGAACAACTCTTCAACCCCATGGAAACCTCCAATTCATTGATCCCATCTCCTTGTTATTCTCCTTCATGCTCACACATTGGCTTTCCAGGCTGGATATCAAAGCCCATCATTAGATTATCCTCCTTATATATCCCCTCTACTCCCTTACCTACTCTCCTTTCATTGTCTTAAGCCTAGCAGAACCTCAGTGCTGGTTGCATCCAATGTTTTGCCTATTCTAAGCTGGCACTGAGAGAGCCAAACATACTAAGAGAAAATTATAACCAAACTGACAAATATCAGATTAAATTCATGGCCCCGAATCACAGTGAGCCTTGAATGCAGCCTGGAATTTCCAACTATCCTAACTGTGATGGGACTTAGGAGTGTCTAAAGGATGTTGGACCAAAAATCAAGGTAGAAGCACTGATGGGCAACATGAAGGAATCTCAGCTCCACACTCACTACTCTAGAAAATAGTTAATTTCTTTGAGTCTCAGTTTTTCATCAGTGAGAAAGAGTGAAAATATCTTATTACAAGTGGTGAGGTTTGGTGATGGGGTCAACACGTGATGGGAGCTTAGACACCAGTATCTATAGTTATAATTAGAAACTTGTAGAATCCAGGAATTTCACAATGGGCAACTTTCACAATGTTTAGGAGAAAAAAGAAAGAATCAGGCAGGGCCTAGTTGCCTGCAACTCACTTTTCACCACAATCCAGCTTGTAGAACAAATCCTGACCTTTTTTAAAAGAAATTAAGGTCCTAGGACCCTGATTCCACGCTGCAGTGCAGTGTCTCTGCCCTGTCAGATTCTTCCAAGCACACTGATTATTTCCTTCTCCTGAGATGCGACAAAAAGATAGGATTTGCTTGAGATTACAAAGCTTGACTTAACAGAAATGTATTATTTTTTGCACATATTGACCAGAAGCATGAAAGAGGATGGAAGTTTGGGTGAACTAATCAACTGATAAGAGTTGAATAGATAAAACATTATGGATGGCTCCAATCTTGCCTTGCTTGTAAGTTTGTAGAATAATAATATTCAGTCCTGATGTTAGGATCACCTAGAAAGCTTTTAAAAACTACCCACGTCTGGGACTTCTCTGGTGGTCCAGTGGTTAAGACTTAACCTTCCAATGCAAGGGGTGTGGATTTGATACCCATTTGGGAAGCTGAGAACCCACATGCTTTACGGCCGAAAAACCAAAACATTAAACAGAAGAAATATTGTAACAAATTTAATAAAGACTTAAAAAATAGTCCACATTGAAAAACCTTTAAAAAATTCATTAATCTGTTTACAATTTTTCTTTTCTTTTTTATTTATTTTTTTAATATATTGGTTTTGCCATACATCACCATGAATCCACCATGGGTGTACACGTGTTCCCCATCCATCCTGAACCCCCCTCCCACCTCCCTCCCCATACCATCCCTCTGGGTCATCCCAGTGCACCAGCCCCGAGCATCTAAACAGATAAAAATTTAAAAAGATAAAAAGCCCCACATCCGAGCTCCATCTTAGATCTACTGAAAGAAAATATTTGGGAGATCAGGTTCTGGCATTGCTACATAATTTTTGCTTGTTTTTTTCCCAGATGATTCCACCGAACAGCCAGGATAAGAGTCAGTGTATTAACAGCGGACCAGTGGTTCTCAAAGTGGTGCTTTCCTGACAAACAGCGTCAGCATAGCCTGGGAATTTCTGAGAAATGCAAATTCTTGAACTGCATCCCCATCCCACTGAATCAGAAATTCTTGGGTTTGTGTCCAGTGAGGCTTCTAGGTGATTCTGATGTGTGCTTAAGTTGGTGAACCCCTTGCTGCGGCAGTGATATAAAGAGAGTGTATATTCATGTGTGTCTGTAAAAGAGGTATCAGAGTCTTCAAACTTTCATGTCACTTCCAAATATCACACTGTCGCATCTTTGATGGGCTCCTGTTTCTTACATCACTCACCTAGAAAATGATGCATTTGTAGAGAGATGGTACCCACTGTCTAGAAACAGAAACCAAGGCAAGTTCTCTCGGCACTACAGACCCACCTTCACAGAGCCCAGAACTGCTTTTGAATGTACCTGTGTGTGACATCAACCTGCATTACCAAGCCATGTGCTTGTTAATCTTCCTCAGGACATGAGACCTTGATGCTCTCAAAGGCAGTGATAATGTCTTACACGTATTTGGTGTCCCAATATCCAGTAAGAATCTGACAATAAAACAAAAGTGGGTCAATAAATAAATGAGGAAACAAATTGACTAATGAATTGTTGTTGTTAAGTATTAAGTTGTCTCTGACTCTTTGTGACCCCATGGACTGCAGCATGCCAGGCTCCCCTGTCTTTCACCACCTCACAGACTTTGTTCACGCTCATGTCCCATGAGTCAGTGATGCCATCCAACCATCTCATCCTCTATTGTCCCCTTTTCCTCTTGACTTCAGTCTTTCCCAGCATCAGGGTCTTTTCTAATGAGTTGATTCTTTGCATCAGACGGCCAAAGTATTAGAGCTTCAGCTTCAGCACCAGTCCTTCCAATGAATATTCAGGACTGATTTCCTTTAGGGTTGACAGGTTTGATCTCCTTACAGTCCAAGGGACTCTCAAGAGTCTTCTCCAGCACCACAGATCAAAAGTATCAATTCTTTAGGGCTAAGCCTTCTTTATGGTCCAACTCTTACATCCATACATGACCACTGGAAAAGCCATAGCTTTGACTACATAAATGATGAGTAAAGTCCCCTAAATACAAATTATGATCATCATCATTGCTTATCAAGAACCTCTTTAGAAAGGAATGCTTTCACCATGATAATAACCTCACATACATGACCTATTTAAACCCCATTGACACCAGGGTATTATTGTCCCCTTTGTACAAAGGGAAAAGTCTTGGACAAGTTATCAAGGACCATGAGACAAGTAGTTGACAGAGCTGGGGTGTGGGGGGTGGGACTTATTGACAGAGCTGGGGTGGGTGTGTGGGGGGGATTTGAAGTAAAGGGTCTCACAGCCGATTGTAGTCACGGCTCTGTACTGCTACAGGTTTTAGAAGAGCCAGAGTCTGGTCATGGCTAAGCAATCACTCTCTTGGTGACCTTGGACCAATCACTTCTCTCTGGGTCTCACTTTTGCTCTTTGCTAAGTGAATTTTTCTGATCATAGTAAGGACTTGAAGCACGGACCCCAAATTCCTAGAAGTGACAGAATTACTATAAGAAATCAATAAGTCCAGCCATTTGGGGACTTAAGCCTATGCCTGCATGCTAAATTACTTCCGTTGTTCCTGACTCTTTGTGACCCCATGGACTGTAGCCCACCGTGCGACTCTGTCCACGGGATTATCCAGGCATAAATAGTGGAGTGGGTTTCCATTTTCTCCTCCAGGTGATCTTTCTGACCCAGGGATTGAACCTGCATCTCTTATGTCTCCTGCAGTGGCAGGCAGGTTCTTTACCACTGGCACCATCTCGGAAGCACCATTGTGCTTATACGAAGTGCTGTTTTAAAATTATTGGAGTATAGGGCTTCCCAAGTAGTGCAGTGGTAAGGAATCCACCTGCCAATGCAGGAGATGTAGGAGATGTAGGTTTCATCTCTGGGTTGGAATGACCCACTAGAGTGTAAAATGGCAACCCACTCCAGTATTCTTGCCTGGAAAATTCCATGGACAGAGGAGCCCAGCAGGGTACAGTTCATGGGGTTGCAAAGTGTCAGACACGACTGACCATGCAAGCACACAGGATAGCTGTGTTACAGTGTTGTGTTAATAGTTTCTGCAGCAAAGCATCGAATCAGCTATGCGTATATGTCTATTCCCTCCTTTCTGGATTTCCTCCCCACTTAGGTCACCACGGAGCATAGAGTAAAGCCGCCATTCCATATAGTAGGTTCTCATTAGTTATTTATTTTATACACAGTGTGCATATGTGTCAGTCCCAGTCTGCCAGTTCCTTCCACCCCTGCTTCCCCTCTTGGAGCCCATACGTTTGTCATCTACCTCTGTGTCCCTATTTCTGCTTTAAATAGGTTCATCTGCACCACTTAAATGTATGAAGAGAGTGTGGAGAATTGTATTCATTCCTCAACAAACGTTTACGGAATGTCCACTGTAACGCACACCCTCTGCTAAGGGCTCTGTGCCCAGTAACCTCCTTCAAGGACTTCCCATGGAGAACAGGGGACAAACATAAACACATAGGCCAAGTAGAAAGGAACAGTGCTGGGAGTGCTAGGAAAATAGCCATCTCTCAGCGAGGAAGCCTAAGGCATCGGGAGGCTATTGTCTTGAACTGGTGATCAGGGACGGCCCCTCTGAGGTGGCGATGATCAAGCTGAGGCTGAGAGATGAGAAGTCATCAGCCAGCTGTGTGGGAGGAATATTCCCAGCAGGGACAACAGCAAAAATGCCCCGAGCTGCTGGAATTCGAGCTTGTTTATTCCTAAACACTAAAAATAAAACCACTGTTATTCGAGGGCCAGGGATCATTTCTGAAGATAAAAAAGAGCTCACATATGGTTTTCACAGTAAGTAATGCGGATTCCCGTAGTAAACGAGCCCAATCTCAGCTGCTTAGCACTGAGCTTACTTATTCCTCGTATCTAGTCCAGGCCAGTCTATGGGAGGCTATGGGAGGCTCCGGTCCATAGTGTCTTCAGGGACCCAAGTGCCTTCCAGCTGTGGCTTTGCTGGACTCTGGGACAGCCGTACTCCTTTTTTCCTATTTTTAATTGGAGGATCGTTGCTTTACAGTGCTGTGTTGGTTTCCGCCATCCAACAATGCAAGTCCGGTCATCATCCTGTGTATATCTCCCCCACCCCACCCCTCTGGGTTGTCACAGAGCGCCAGGCTGGGCCCCACGTGTCATGTAGCAGCTTCCTACTGGCTACCTGTTTCACATGCATGATGGTGTGTATGTGTCAACGCTACTCAGTTCGCTCCATCCTCTCCTTTTCCCACTGTGGGACACCGCTACTCCTAACTGCCTCAACCTAGGAATGATACACATTTTCTCCATTCACATTTACTCCAGAAGAAGCAGCCCCTCAGCCCCACCTAGCCCCACCTAGCAAGTGCAGCGTGGCACATCACAGCACGTCCCCTGCACACAAGTCTTCAAGTTGGGAACTTTCAAAGACGCAAACGCACACTCGTGTGTCCAATCACGTCGGTTAGTTCACGTGTCTGGCACTCACTGCCACCTGCGTACATCCTCTGCAAGTGGTTGTGTACCTGACTGTACGGGCCTGTGCGGAGAACAGAAGTACACAGTCTTCATTTCAAGCCCAAGGTGTCAGGAAGCAACTGTAACAACAGTGGTAATGTAGCTGGCACTACTGCATTTTTCAAAGTACTATACTATAAGTCTAAAAATTTTTTTTGTTTTTTTTCTTTGTTATGTCTTTTTTTGTGCGAGAAGTATTATAAACCTATTATAGTACAGTAGTATATAGCTGACTGTGTTAGTTGGATACCTAGGCTAACATTGTTGAACTTAACAAACAAATTGGATTTACAAATACACTCTTGGAATATAATTCATTTGTATGTAGGGGACTTAATGTATTAGAAGTGTCTGCTTCAAAATGCAACCTACCAGTTTTTCAAGAGAAATACACATGGTCGGTAAGTAGATGAAACATCGAAATTAGACATCAAGGAAATAGGTATTAAGAGAGGTGAGGTGAGGTGAAGTCGCTCAGTCGTGTCCGACTCTTTGCGACCCCGTGGACTGTAGCCTACCAGGCTCCTCCGTCCATGGGATTCTCCAGGCAAGAGTACTGGAGTGGGTTGCCATTTCCTTCTCCAGGGTATCTTCCCGACCCAGGGATCGAACCCAGGTCTCCCGCATTGGAGGCAGACGCTTTAACCTCTGAGCCACCAGGGAAGCCAAGGAAATGGGTATTAAGAGAAAAGAAATAAAAATATTCTTATTAATCAAATTGGCCAATATTCTTAACATTAGAAATAGTAACTATGTATATGGAACCACAACGTTCGTTAATTAAGGATAGTTTTCAAAGATTGTGATACATGCACTCTATTGAGTACTACTGTGTGATTGTTCAAAAGAATCATCTGTAGAGGCTCTCATGGGAAGATGTTTGAAATAAATCATCTGTAGAGGCTCTCATGGGAAGATGTGTGAGATATATTAGGTGAGAAAGAAATGCAGGGAACAGAGTGGGTTCCACTCAGGAACAAGTGTAGGCAACTGAAATGCATAAGTGCATGTTCTGGAAGCAAGTCCACAAACAACTTTAACAGAGGTCCTTCTTGGTATGGAAATTGAATACAGGAGTCAGGAGGAAAAATAAAGAAAGGGCCTTTGTCCCTTTTGTGTGCGTGTGCTAAGTCACTTGAGTCATGTCCAACTCTGTGCAACCCTATGGACTGTAGCCTGCTGGTCTCCTCTGTCCATGGGATTCTCCAGGCAAGAAAACTGGAGCGGGTTGCCATGCCCTCCTCCAGGGATCTTTTCCACGCAGGGACTGGACCTGTGTCGCTTAAGTGTCCCGCACTGACAAGCAGGTTCTTTACTGCTGGCACCACCTTTGCTCTTTATAAGTTTGTACTATTGGGTTGCTTTGCTGTGTTTGTTTTTAATATGAACATGCATTATATTTGGAATTAAAGTGAGAAAGCAGAAAGAACAACCTAGAGTTGTGAGCGGTTGTAGGGAAATCGCTCTTATTATATCCCACTGATGGAAATATAAATTGGCACCTCCTTTCTAGAGGGAAATTTGGGAATATATGTGATCGAAAGCTTTAAAAAACATTCATACCACCTCTAGGGATTAAATAGGAGGAAACGCAATGCATATCCACAGAAGTTTAGACCTAATGAATAAGGAGTAGCTTTTAAAGTTATGCAGCATCTTCTCATAGACTACTAAGTAACTGTCCAAAAGAATCCTCTATACATAAGGTCATAAAAAGATGCTTGAGATACTCTACTGTTAAGAGAAAAAGGAAAGCCAGTAACAGAATATATCATTTGTAATAGAACAGTGGAAACAACTGCCATGTCCAATGTTAACTTCACAGCAGACACAAATATAAGGTTGGCAAAAAGTTTGCTTGAGATTTTCCCATATGGAAAAACTAAACAAACTTTTTGGCCAACCCAATAGTTGCTGTTGCTGTTCAGTTTCTAAGTCATGTCTGACTCTTTGTGACCCCATGGACTGAAACACCAGGGACCTTGTCCTTCACTATTATCTGGAGCCTGCTCAAACTCATGTCCATTGATTCCATGATGCCATCCAACCATCTTTTCCTCTATCACCCCCCTTCTCATCCTGCCCTCAACCTTTCCCAGCATCAGAGTCTTTTCCAATGAGTTGGTTGTTCAAATCAGGTGGCCAAAATATTAGAGCTTCAGTATCAGTCCTACCAATGATTATTCAGGATTGATTTCCTTTAGGGTTGACTGGTTTGATCTTGCTGTACAAGGGACTCCCAAGAGTCTTCTCTAGCACCACAACTTGAAAGCATCAATTCTTTGGCTCTCAGCCTTCTTAACAGTCCAATTCTCAATAGTACTCAGGAACTTAAAGTGATGCTATACTAAAATTTCTAGTGACATACAGTTTTCATTGAGTAGGTTTTAAATTAAAATCTCGTTCTAAGTATAGTGATGTAAAATATGCCTGTAAGATACATTTCCTCGTCCAAGGTAAGGAGCCGTGGCTGTGCTTTGCTGAAGCAGCCGTGAAGAGATGCCCCACACCCAAGGTAAGAGAAACCCAAGTAAGATGATAGGTGGTGCAAGAGGGCATCAGAGGGCAGACATACTGAAACCATACTCACAGAAAACTAGTCAATCTAATCACACTAGGACCACAGCCTTGTCTAACTCAATGAAACCAAGCCATGCCTGCAGGGCAACCCAAGATTGTGTGTGTGTGTGTCTATTTTATGCTACAGTAATGAGTGAACTCATGTCAAAACAATTGGCCACAGACCAATGCAGAGATTGGTCACTCACAGGTAAAGAACTTGGTAACAGCCACTTCATCTAAAACCAATTTTACTAGACCAGTGCTCTAAATATCTACAAGTAGTTTGCTAAAATTATCCCTCTTTCAGATGCTTTTCATTATTTATAAAACTGTGATTTTGATAAACTCTAATTAGATACTGTAAAATAAATCAAGATTGCTCTGAAGTTCGAAGTAACTTTTTGTTAAAAAATACTTAAATAACAAAAAGATGGAAAGACAATAAGTAAGATCCAAAAAGATGCAAAAGATGTTGAATTTTAAACAAAAACATGAACTGACACATAACTCAAGAGCAAATGTATTTTGGCCAAACCAGATTTAGGCAAATGAATCTATTTTTTTTTTCCTTTTTCTTTATTTGTCTGTTGTGCTTTTGTTTCATTTCTTTCTTCCTTCCTCATTCCTTCTTCCTTATCTATACTTACTAATTTTTCTGGAGAGATATTAATAATAAGCTTTTCATGATTTTAATAATAAAGTTTAAAAAAGGTATTTTTTTAATAATCAAGGACAATTATCATACTGATTCAGTTCAGTTCAGTTGCTCAGTCATGTCCGATTCTTTTTGACCCCATGAACTGCAGCACACCAGGCTTCCCTGTTCATCACCAACTCCCATATCTTGCTCAAACTCATGTCCACTGAGTCGGTGATGCCATCCAACTATTTCATCCTCTGTTGTCCCCTTTTCTTCCTGCCCTCAATCTTTCCTAGCATTAAGGTCTTTTCTAATGAGTCAGTTCTTCATATTAGGAGGCCAAAGTGTTGGAGCTTCAGCATCAGTCCTTCCAATGAATATTCAGGACTGATTTTCTTTAGGATTGACTAGTTAGATCTCCTTGCAGTCCATGGGATTCTCGAGTCTTCTCCAACAACACAATTCAAAAGTATCAGTTCTTCAGTGCTCAGCTTTTTTTAATGGTCCAACTCTCACATTCATATATGACTACTGAAAAAATCAAAGCTTTAACTAGATGGACCTTTATCAGCAAAGTAATGTCTCTGTTTTTTAACATGCTGTCTAGGTTTGTCATAGCTTTTTTTCCAAGGAGCAAACGTCTTTAAATTTCATGGCTGCAGTTACCATCTGCAGTGATTTTGGAGCCCAAGAAAATGAAAGTCTGTCACTGTTTCCATTGTTTCTTCATCTATTTGCCATGAAGTGATCCTGCCATAAGATGGTAGAGTAGAAGGATGTGGGCTCATTTTTTCCAGCAAGAACTCCAAAATTGCAACTCACTGCTAAACAACCATCAACAGGAGAATGTTGGATCCCACCAAAAAAAGATGTTCAAGGTCAAAGGAGAAGCCCTAACAAGACAGTAGGAGGGGCAAAATCACATTTAGAATCAAAACCCATATTCACCAGAGATGCTCAGAGGGCACAAAAAAAACCTTGTGAGTACCAGGGCCCAGGGACCCCACAGGAGACTGAGCGTGACCTGCCTTTGAGTATCTGAGTGTCTCCTGGGGCGGCACGGGTCAGCAGTGGTCTGCCACAGGGACAGGGGCTCTGGCTGCCGCAGACCTGGGAGGTGCGGCACGTGGCATAAGCTCTCTTGGAGGAGGACTTCTTAGCTCCACCGTAGAGCCTCCAACCAGATGACCCACAAACTGGAGAACAATTATGTAAAAGAAGTTCTCACACTGTTGCAAAACTTCTAGGGCCCGCAACAGATTTCCCAACCTGGGGATCCAGCAAAGGAACTGAGAACCCCCAGGGAATTTGACTTTGAAGGTCTTGATTACAGAACTTCTACAGGACTGGGGGAACAGACTCTTGGAGGGCACAAACAAAAACTTGTGTGCACCAGGACCCAGGAGAAAGGAGAAGTGACCCCACAAGAGACTGAGCCAGACTTGCCTGTGAGTGTCCAGAAATCTCCAGTGGAGGTGTGGGTTTACAGTGGCCTGCTGTGGGGTCAGGGGCACTGCATACAGCATTCCTAGGAGCTGCAGCATGCTGGCATAAGTCTTTTTGAAGGAGGTCACCATTGCCACCATTACCCCTACCATAGTTTGGCCTCAGGACAAACTACAATGAGGCAACAGAGCCCAACCCATCAACAGAAAATTGGATTAATGATTTACTAAGCATGGCCCCGGAGAAGGCAATGGCACCCCACTCCAGTACTCTTGCCTGGAGAATCCCAGGGACAGGGGAGCCTGGTGGGCTGCCGTCTATGGGGTCACACAGAGTTGGACACGACTGAATCGACTTAGCAGCAGCAGCAGAGGCAGCAAGCATGGCCCCACCCATCAGAGCAAGACCCAGCCAGCCCCTCACAACAGGAAGCTTCCACAAACTTCTTATTCTACTGATGAAAGGTGGGCAACTCTGGACCCTTGAGACCCAGCCCAACTATGATTTACTTTATTTTGCGAGCATGCTCCATGTAGTACCTGCCATGTGCTAACGTTGAGGAGAGCGTCATTTGGGCACTCCCTTATTGCTGTGAGCCTGATGTGATGTCATCAGCATGGCAGATCCCCTTCCCCACTACTGCCCAGGTGCTGGACTGGCAGTGGCCCTGGGGGAGTTCTCAGTCTGCCCAGGGCATCCATTTGGATGATGGCATGCTGACTTCTATAGCTTCTACTAGGAATCTGGGAGTCATTATACCTGACTCATTAGCATTGAAAAACCATCTGGTGGTCATTAAAAAGCAAACATTACATATAATACATTAAGCTTGAGAAACAATTTAATTAACATCAAGGTCTAGTCAAAGTCCTCCAAATAAGGGGGATTCCCAGATAAGGGGCAACTTAGCTTTTCCCTTTATCCCTTGAACAGATGAGGAATTATGTCAGGCTGCAGTCCCGCTGGCTCCAGGCAATGCCCCCTACAGAGTCATTTCAGAGCTCAATTCAGAGGTCATTGGCCAAATGGCCATTTCTTTTAGGAATCTATGTAGTTGAATTTTTAAAACTTTTGATAGCTCTGCTTGTGAGTGAAATGATGCCATTTCACAGATTCCCTGAATATGCTGCCATTCCCGCTGGCTCCAGGCAATGCCCCCTACAGAGTCATTTCAGAGCTCAATTCAGAGGTCATTGGCCAAATGGCCATTTCTTTAAGGAATCTATGTAGTTGAATTTTTAAAACTTTTGATAGCTCTGCTTGTGAGTGAAATGATGCCATTTCACAGATTCCCTGAATATGCTGCCATGGGGGCATGGTCATGCATCCCCCCAGCAGGCACACTCCCAGTGAATTTTTACCCAGGGATTCCACGTGTTACAGTTGAAAGAGCTCTAGACAAGGAATCAGTAAAGCATATCCACTTGGAGCAGCTCATTTGCCATGGTCTTAGGCAAGGTGCTCAACTTCTCGGACCCTTTCCCTCCTCCGTCAATAGGCTGTCTCACAAAACCAGAGTCAGAGTAGCTCAGGCTCCATTTACCTTCCACGAAGCAGCATCTCAGAGTGTGAAGACTGCTCTTGAGAAAGCAGTTTGCACAACCGTGTATTTCATAATGACACATCAGAGGGCACTTTTGTGGAGCATTCACTTTAGTGGAGCATTTGAATGAAGCTAACTCATCCCATCTCAGACATGTGTACTCCTATTTCTAGACTCAGGTCACCCTCACCCATGATATCTTTCAAGGCATGACTCAGTGTGAGGAGACTTGGCAGATGGCAGGCTAGAGAATCCCCATTCCTAGGGTCCCTCAAGTTCCTTCATGGCCCCACACAAGACTCTTTGGTTACTAGGTTCTGGCTGGCCCTCAGGCATGAATCCTGGGACCCTCTCCAGGAATTCCACTCTTTGTGCATTCAAGAGGAATCCTTTTGTGCACAGACTCTGTGTTGTACACCTTCCTAGGACTGGGAATACACGGACTTGGAACATGGTTCCTATTGTTGGAGAATTTGCAGGTTAGCAGAGGAAACCAACAAACAGGAAATTACCATCCATTGCAAAACTTACTGAGATACAGAAAACAAAGCATAGTCCCATCCTCCGCCACTCAAAGTGTGGTCCTGGCTTCAGAGGGGCCACCACCAGCAGCACTAGCACCTAGGAGCTTGTTAGAAATCCAGACTCTCAGGCCCCATCAGACCTAATGAATTGGAGTCTGCATTTCAGCAAGATTCAGGTGATTTGTGTCTACAGTCAAGCTTGAGGGACACCGCAGCAGAAGACTGAAGGAGATTATTGACATTCCCGATGGTTAGGTCATGCAGAGCTAAAACCAAAATGGACCCAGGCAAACCAGAGCAGGTGGTCATCCTGAGCCACTGAACTATGACCTAAGGGAGAAGGAGAAATTTTTAGGAAGACGTGAAACCTGAGATGACCATAGAGAAGTCATGTGGGTAGAGAAGGGTGAGGTGGGCAGTCAGTCTTAAAGCAACAAATGTGTTTGGTGAAGGTATATAGCCTTATCCCCAGAGGTCTAGCTTAGCATCAGATGCTTCAGGGGCTTGGGTGTGTGGGACCAGATGAAACAATCCAAAACCTTCCACCCACACTTCAGTGAAGTTACCCTATTTTTAGTAGTTGATTTGCATATCAAGGGTTCTGTTAAATTTTCATTATATATCTCCCAAAATATTGAAAAGCGCTAAAAAGAAAAATGGCTTGAAAACTTCTGTGGCAGGGAGAAAAGTAAGGCTTTCTAGCCAGAAAGACCTGGGCTTAGATCTCAGCTCTTTGGATTACTGGCTTTGTAAGTTTGAGCAAGTCACATAAAATCTTCTGAATTTCAGTTGCTCATCTGTAAAGTGGGGTCCTATTGAATCCACAAGATGACTCTAGGGTTTGATGGTTCACCAAAAGGACTCACTGGCAAATAGAAGGGGAAAAGTGGAAGCAGTGGGGTCCTGCAAACAGCACTTAACTATCCCAGCAATGATATGCAACAGCACACACAAGCTGTTGCCAACCAGAGAAATTCAGCTGAGCCTTGGCGTCCAGGGTTTTTACTGGTGTTCCATCACGTAGGCTGATATTTGTCATGCTGCACCCACATGACTGACCTTCACCAGGCCTTCAGGCTCCCCAGAGGTTGTACTCATACAGAATAGGTCCTGGAGAACAAACGCTGGGCTCCACCATGCATCACACCATCAACATAAACTGTCTAAATGAGCTGGTGTGAGCTATGGTCAGGTACACAAAGTCACTCTTACTAGGTAGGATAGTCCAAGGATTCAGACAGTATGTCCCGGAAGCAGGTGAAGGGTTGTTCTTCTCTTTGGTAGGTGCAGGACTTGAGCACCCTGAGTCTGCTGAGTTAACCCTTTACCACACGTGGGGATAATAACCTTCGCCTTGCAGGAGACCAGTATTTGTGTTTTAACACACAGCAGGCAATGAATGTAAGAAAGCCTTTATTATGCCCTGAATAAAAAAAAATACCTGTGTCTGAGCCTTTTCTGTATGATTTCACAGCTTTAAATGTTTTCTTTTCCTTAGGTAAACCAGCTCTTTCCCGTTGGTAAATGTTCTGTTTCAAGACCCGCCCCCAAGAAAGCCTCCTACAGGACAATCCCATCGTCATTTTTCTGGCTTGTTGTTGCAGTTGCTTGCAAGCCATTTCTCATGGTTACTTTTTTAAAAAAGAAATATAGTAGACTTTTGAAAAAATAATATATGCTTATTGTGAATTCAAGCAATATAGAAAAGTACACAAAACAAAATATCACATCAAATTAGCTCACTCAAAACTAATCATCAGTATTTTTAGGGGAATGCCATTCTATATTTTTTCTATATAGAAATATAGATAGACGATAGAATGATAAGATGTTTTCCTAAAAATATACTATAAAGTACATTCAAAGTACTTGTTTTTTTTTTCAAATTTACCAAAATAAAGAAATGAAAACAAAATGGAAGGATTTGTTAGTCTTGAATCTTAACCATAATAGATATTTTTAAATACTCTGGTATTAAGAATTAAAATTATGAAAATCATAATTAGAGACATTAGGTGATTTTAAACTACAAGTTGCAATTTTCAGCAGCATTGATAGATTCACATAAATGATTAAACCATTAGCACTCACAGGCTTCCTCCCACCATCTCTCCTACCACCTCCTGATTTTTGTTAGTTAGACGCTCGTTTTTACACTGTCAATGTTTGTAGTATTTGCGTTCTGCTTTGTAAGAATCATTTCCTCACTATTTAGTATCAGGTCTATATATAACTGGACTCAATGCTCACTGTTACCACATCCTCCATTCCTGAGTTCTATATACTTTGATTCATCTCTTAAGTGACTTGATTTCATTTTTAAGTAATTTTTTTTCCAGTAAGGACTCAGGGGTGCAATATTTCCTGAGCTATGTGAGTTACCTGAGAATAACTACTGCTGTCCTGTCCTTGAACAATGTCTTGGTTATGCCTGGTATTCTTGAGCCACACGTTCCTCCAGAAAATATAGACACTGGTCTATTACCTTTGACTACTGAATAATGCTACGGTCAGCCTCTGTCTCCTTCCTCTGGGACCTCCTTCTCCTTCCTGGGTGCCCGAAAAGCTCACTCTTTATCCTCGAATTTCAGCAACTGAATCAGGATATGTCTCTGCAATTGCACACTTTTTGTGCTTAGATGTCCTGCATCAAATTTCCTTGAAGCAGAGCAAGTTCTCTTAATCTGCAGAGTCATGGATTTTTAAAATTATGTCCTTGAAAATTTTTTCTGTTCTATTTGGTGTGTGCTCCACCTCAAGAACTACATACAGACAACTCATACATTCGTATCTTTAAAGCCAGACCTCTCCTTGGCATTCCGGAATTAGATATTCAACTACCTGTTCATATCTCCCCTTGAATTAAGAAACACACTTAACACACCCAAAATCAAATTCTAGCTCCCATTGCAAGTCTGCTCCTGCCACAGTTTCCCCAGTCTCGTAAATGGGAAATTTATCCTTCCAGATGTTCAAGTCAAAAGCCTTGGAGTTATCCTTGGTTCCTCTCTTGCAGAACGGAAGTTCCCCATATCTGATCCTTCTGCAAATCCTGTTATCTTCTCCTTCAATATATCAGATTCTGACCACTTCCTACAAGCCTCCCTTTACCGTGGTCTAACCCATTACCTCTTGCTGCAGGTCTGGTGGTCGCCGCTGAACTGGTGTCCCACTTCTACCCTTGCTCCACAACAATCTATTTGCAACACATCAGTTAGAGTGATGCTACTTCCCTCCGCTCAAGCCCATCTATGGATTCTGTACGCAGATACCCATGATGGCCAACAAAGCAATACGTACCTGGCTCCTACCTCTTCTCCAGCCGCATGTCCTAGCATCACCCCCACTGATGAGTCCATTGCAGTCGCAGAGGCCATTTTGTGCTTCCAAACTGATTGGGCACATTCTCAACCACCCTGTGGTCTTCACCCTTGTGTTCTCTGCCCCCAGAACTCTGGACTGGCTCCCTGCCTCCACTCAGGGCTCACCTGCAGAGGCACCTTACCCCAGGGCTCTTCTCTGATCATCTGTGCATAATAGCGAGGCCTCCACCACCACACCCTGCATCCCCTGAGCCTTGTTTTCTGCCTTTCTTTAGCATCTGTCACCATCTGACATGTTGACTCGTTTATTGTTTGTAAATGCACTGAAGACAGAGACTGTCCACATGGACAGGCTCCATGCTTGTAAAGTGAATATGAGTGAACACTGGATTTATCCTTTTCACTCTCCCTATCTGTTAGCAGCTATCTGATTTTTTTTTTTTTTTTTTTTTTCCTCTTTTTAATCTGCCTTCCTTGTGTTAGTTTTAAGTCTTTTCACATTTTCGGTAATTGAATTTTCAGCGATGTCTGTTCTCTTTCTTCCTTTTTTAATTTTATTTTTTTTTTGGTTCTGTAATGAAAGTATATTTTATTTGACTATTTTTCTTCCTTGAGGCCACAACATCCCTTTTCATCATGTTCTATTGCTTTATTATGTCATCTTTGAACACTTGTTTGTATTGAATTCACACTCTCATTAGACTCCTCAATAACTAGGAACACTGGTGGGCAATTGCCTTCTGTTTCTTGGGTTATGTTTTCTTCGAGACTGGGTTCTCAGTTTATCCTTTGCATGCGTTTTTCTTTCTCCTTTTTTATGTGGTTCGTATAGTTGGAGAAGGAAATGGCAATCCACTCCAGTACTATTGCCTGGAAAATCCCATGGACAGAGGAGCCTGGTAGGCTACAGTCCATGGGGTCACAAAGAGTCAAACACAACTGAGGGACTTCACTATAGTTGCTATGTGCCTGCTAGGTCGCTTCAGTCATGTCTGACTCTTTGTGACTCCATGCACTGGTGTCCCCCAGGCTCCTCTGTCCATGGGATTTCTCCAAGCAATAATACTGGAGTGGGTTGCTGTGCCCTCCTCCAGGGGATCTTCCCAACCCAGAGACTGAACCCAAGTCTCCTATGTCTCCTGCATTGACTGAAAAAAAAAAAAAAATCTGTTTTTTTTTTTTTGTTGTTGTTTTCTTTAAGCAAACTGGCTCTGGACAGAACTTTTGCTCTGATATTTTACTAGTGACTTTTCATTTTCTTCCTCAAAGGCATCCTTTGAGAATAGCTCCTGAGTGTTCCTTTTGGTGTATCTTTTCAAGCTTCCCTGATAGCTCAGCTGGTAAAGAATCTGCCTGCAATGCAGGAGACCCAGGTTTGATTTCTGGGTTGGAAAGATCTGCTAGAGGAGAGACAGGCTGCCCATTCCAGTATTCTTGGGTTTTCCTTGTAACTCAGCTGGTAAAGAATTCACCTGCAATGAGGGAGACCTGGGTTCAATCCCTGGGTTGGAAAGATCCCCTGGGGAAGGGAAAGGCTACCCACTCCCGTATTCTGGCCTGGAGAGTCCCATGGACTACAGTCCATCGGGTTGCAAAGAGTCGGACATGACTGAGTGACTTTCACTTTCAGGAACCTGAGGTTGTGGATGGTGATGGGCAAGGAGAAAGGGCATGGATACAGAGGAAGGGAAATCAGCCAACTAGTGTGGAAATTTTTGTCAGTTAGACAGAACCTGTCAGAACCCGGAGCAGTTGCTCCCACTTCTGAGCTTGTGCTGAACATCCTCTTCCGGTGCCCACTTACTTGGAAGGTAGATGAAAGTGAGCTATTCTATGTTGGAAAAGACATACCTTTACCTTCATTCCTGAGTCAGCCCTGGAGCCGTATTTCATCAGAGCAGATCAGCCTCTGATGCCTTTATTTCTGTGTCTCACTAGTCCCACCTTAGAAGTTTCCATCATTCATTCTCAGTTAGAAGAGGAAAAGGAGAATATTCAGTTTGCATCTCCCTAGATTTGCATTGTCTGTGTAAGAATTCTTATATTTGCTTGCTGGGGCTTCCATAATAGCACAGTACAGTGTGGCTATAGCCACAGAATAGGTGCCTTAAACAGCAAATGTTTATTTTCTCACCATTCTGGAGACCAGAAGTCCGAGATCGAAGTGCCAGCAAGGTTGGTGTCATGTGAAGCTTCTCTTAGTGACCTGCAGAAGGCTGCTTTCCTGCTGTGTCTTTTCCCGGTGCACAAGCTTTCCTGGGGTATCTTCCTCCTCTTATGAAGGTCACACAAAACTGATGCTTTTGAATGGTGGTGCTGATGAAGACTCTTGAGAGTCCCTTGGACAACAAGGAGATCAAACCAGTCCATTCTACAGGAAATCAACTCTGAATATTTATTGGAAGGACTGACACTGAAGCTCCAATACTTTGGCTACCAGATTTGAACAGCCAACTTGTTGGAAAAGACCCTGATGCTGGGAGAGATTGAGGGCAGGAGGAGAAGGGGGTGACAGAGGATGAGATGGTGGGATGGCATCACTGACTCAATGGACATGAATCTGGGCAAACTCTGGGAGATGGTGAAGGACAGGGAGAAGGACAAGAGGTGGTGTGCTGCAGTCCATGGGGTTGCAAAGAGCTGGACACAACTAATCAAACAACAACAATGAGACTGAATTATGGCCTCACCCTAATACTGTAATTTTAACTTAATCACTTCTTTTAAGATACGATTTTGAAATAAGGTGACATCCCGAGGTACTGGGGGTTGGAGGAGGAGGGGACACAGTGCAGACCAGAACCCTTAGGGAGATTGGCTGACCTCCTGGTTACACTCTTGGGGTGAGAGCCGGGTCAGGCGGCCACCGCTGTGCTCCCCGCATGTGGCTGCCCTTGGGAGTTTGTTGGAAAAGACCCTGATGCTGGGAGAGATTGAGGGCAGGAGGAGAAGGGGGTGACAGAGGATGAGATGGTGGGATGGCATCACTGACTCAATGGACATGAATCTGGGCAAACTCTGGGAGATGGTGAAGGACAGGGAGAAGGACAAGAGGTGGTGTGCTGCAGTCCATGGGGTTGCAAAGAGCTGGACACAACTAATCAAACAACAACAATGAGACTGAATTATGGCCTCACCCTAATACTGTAATTTTAACTTAATCACTTCTTTTAAGATACGATTTTGAAATAAGGTGACATCCCGAGGTACTGGGGGTTGGAGGAGGAGGGGACACAGTGCAGACCAGAACCCTTAGGGAGATTGGCTGACCTCCTGGTTACACTCTTGGGGTGAGAGCCGGGTCAGGCGGCCACCGCTGTGCTCCCCGCATGTGGCTGCCCTTGGGAGCACCTGTTTCTTTCCGGGGCTGATGGCGTTGGACTGTGGTGGAACTGCTTTGACTTTTTGTTCATTTTGTTTGGAACCCATGATGTGTGCTGAGGGGGAGTGGGCTTTGTCAGTTCTGAGTTGAGATTCATTTTCTGCTCCAAATCTGTATTTAGTGCCCACCATGTACCAGGCACTGTGCAGTGATGCCAGGGCTCGGTCACAGCGTGAAAGTCAGCACCGCCTGACCTCTCCTGCTCACATTTCCTGCCTGGCACCTTCTCTCTCCAGCAGATCATGACTTATCAGGAGGGAATGTCCACATCTCCCTCTTATCTGCCTCCATGATGAGCCCAGTTCTTTGCGTGGAGTGGTGGGTATTCAGTAGAAATCACTTAGGAAAAGAAATGCAGGTAAAAACTTTAAATGGTACTGTCACAATGTCATTTATTCTTAGTCCCAAAGAAAGAAATTTAAAAAAAAAAAAAACTGCTTTTTTTTTTTTTTTTTTTTTGTTTTAAAAAAGGAGG
>SJYT01014625.1:1769702-1882106 GCA_006410635.1 Cephalophus harveyi | reverse complement strand
AGGAGAAGGGGACGACAGACAATGAGATGGCTGGATGGCATCACTGACTCGATGTACGTGAGTCTGAGTGAACTCCGGGAGTTGATGATGGACAGGGAGGCCTGGCGTGCTGTGATTCATGGGGTCGCAAAGAGTCGGACACGACTGAGCGACTGAACTGAACTGAACTGAATGAGGATGGGTGGCGATAGCCCTTGCTCTCCCAGTGTGATTTATGTGTTGCAGGTGATAGACCAGCCCCGCCTGTTTTGTCTTGGAGTCCGGACCTGAGCAGGGTGCAGAGTCCAGGACTGAGGATTTGGACTACTCGTGCCACGTGACGAGTGTCTAAGGCAAATTCAGGAGGTCTCTGCCTGTAATTGAGAGGGCAGCTCATCACAGGTGTTCAAGTTCAGCATCTCTCTGGGGAACCACCTCCTCATGGATTCTCTCCCAGCGGCAGGTCCTTCCCGCCTCTGCTCATTGCAGGCAGAGTCATCTTTGTGAAGGGACAGTCTAGCTGTGACCAGCTGTCACAACCCATGTCTGTCCCACGAGGACTTTTGTGATCTGGCCCTTGCTTTATTTTCCAGCCTGCTCACTTGTTCACGTGCCCCCTGGCTTTGGATAGACCTTACTACTGTCATTTCTTGAACTCACCGGGATGTTTTACACCTTCTACTGTGCCTTACAACCTGCTTTTCTTTTTTAATGGTCTCATGAATTTGTTTTTTAAAGTTTAACTCAAGATCCAAATAATATCCACATAAAATTGCAATTGGATAAGTCCTTAGTCTCTTCTAATCCTTCACCATCTCTTCTTTTTTCTCCTTCTCTTGAAATCAATTTGTTGGTGAAACAGAAATGTCTGTCTTCTAGAGACTCTCACAACCTGCCTTTCTTATGGAGGTTACACCTCAACCTCACCTCTGAATTTGCTCAGTCCCTTTTTGTCATCCAAAATTCAGCTCACTTGTAGTCTCCGCTTGGAAACTCTTTTTCTCCTGAAGTCTATTTCCTGTGCTTCCTGTCTCAGCTCCTACAGGAGCCTGGATTTACCCCTGTCTTAGCACTCAGGAAAATATACTCTAGTTGTTGATTTACTTATCTGTGTCCCCAACTAGATCTGAAATTGTCAAGGTCAAGGGTCTGTGTTTTGCTGTCTCTATACCCAGTGCAAGGTTTAGGATATAGTGGATGCTAGATAATCGTGCAGTAGGTGGATGAGCACAGGCCGAAGTCAACAGTATGACCTGGCAACCGATCCAGGTTTCCTATCTCTGTTTATTGTTCCTTTCTACACTGGAGTTCTACTTTTATGAGATGTCAGAACAGTATGGAGGGAAAGTCTGTATTATGGCTTCAAGCTCCAGGCATGTCCACACCGAATACTGCAATCTAACTGCTCTGGGTCTATGGTCTAGAAAGCATTCATGAGCAGGAAAAGAACCAAGAATTTCAATAATCTGAGCTTGTTCAAGAAACCTAAGATGCCATCTGAAGCCATCTGTCATCTAATGGAAGAGAGGGTTCTTCCATCAGAAGATGGTCCCAGAGATATATTTAAAACCTTCCATTTCTAAGAGCACAGGACCCATTAAAGAAACCCATTGCATTTCTGAGCACGCCTCATTAGAGTCTGGGCTTCCCTGGTGGCTCGGTGGAAAAGAATCCACCTGCCAATGCAGGAGATCTGAGTTCAATTCCTGAGTCAGGAAGATCCCCTGGAGAAGGGCACAGCAACCCACACTAGTATTATTGCCTGGAGAATCCCATGGACAGAAGAGCCTGGTGGGCTACAGTCCACGTGGTTGCAAAAGAGAGACGAAACTTAGCAACTAAACAACCGCAATTCTGGCTCTGAGCCCTTATAATTAAATCCAATTCACTCTTGTGCATTAGTTGTAGGTAAGAGTGTATCCCCTTACTCAGTGGCTGAAATTTGCTTCCATGTATCTTCCCTATATGGATTTGAACTGAGTCTTCTGTAACAGTCCAGCCAAAGAGACTTCTTTCTTTCCTATTTCTCTTCACAGAGTATAAGACCATCTTCATGGTCATTCTTGGCCTTTAGTTCTCTGGGCTGAACTCTGGGTCCATTCAACTGCTTTTCATGAAAGGTGGTTTTCTGGTACTTCATCCTGGTTACCAGCTTTTGTAAATATCATCATTACAGGTCCTCCTTAGTCAATAATAAGAATGTGCCAAGTATCAACTGTCAAGACTGTAAAGATGTGAGATTTTATACTCTTTGCAAGTAAATAAGTTAACCCGCCACTGTTTCATGGTTGCTGGCCAAAGATAGGAGACTTCTGGGTTTGGGATGCAAACAGCAAGAGCAATGGCCAGAGAAGCAGCATTTTACTGTACCAGTTCTCTGAGTTCCAGTTGCCCCAGAGAGATATGAAGAGGAGCAGGTAACATGTGAAATCATGGCAGGTTGTATTATAGAAGAAGAACCATAAGATTAGGAAGCCCCATCTTTTCTGTAATAGAATGTAAACAAGCCTAACTGACTTTGCTCCGAGGGGTGATGCTATCTTTCTCTTCCAAGGTCTTTTGCTACCCAAATTTTCTCAGAAAAAGAGCTCAGAACAAATGATTGCCACTCCCTCTGTTTGCAAGCTGTGCAGAAATGCAAAACCTCTGTGGAAAACTGTTTCCCAGAACCCTCTGTTGCATCAGCATTCAAGAGATGAACCAGTTGTATGGCTATGAGTGAACCATACAAAAGAGACAAGTTATATATAGCTCTGGTCTCTAGAAACAATCACTGCGAACATCATTTTCAGGTGCATGGAGTAGAAGGACCCAGACCTCAAACAAGCTGTGGCCTTGAATTATGGAGGACGGCAGCCAGTGGACACATGCCCGTTCGTTCCTTATTTATGAGCACTTTCCTTCCTCTACTGAAGTCTATATTTAGTGAAACAGGGGTCAAAACCCACAGAATCCCCTGAGGAATGGACTCCAGGTCCCGTGTGGTTGGTGACATTTTTATTTATTGCTTTAATTATGCCTATTGTAACCAGCCCACAAGACCAAGCAAAGGGCACCTGTCTGTGAAAAATGGGTTTATTATGGAAATTGCTAGTGATTTTTGTGTCTCTGTGTGTGACTGTAACAGTATCAAGCCAGCTTAGTCCTGCTAACAGTTGTGAAATTATAACAGCATGTTCTACTAGAATTTTCAGGTCCATTTAGTCAGTTATTTGTCTCTGGCTTGAGGAGAACTTGGGTTTTATTCACTTATTTATTCAACTGATATTGAGAAGTATCAAGCTCTGTGAGAGGTTCTGAAGGTAAAGTGATGAAAAACTGAACTCCTGCCCACCTGCATGGAGCTCCCATCCTAGTGAGGAAGGTGGAAGACCAGATGGTAAATAGACAGATGAACAATATCAGCTGGGGTAAGTGCAGTGGAGGAAAGGAAGCGGGACAAGGGGATGGAGAGCTGGGGAGGAGGGTGCTGACTCAGCAAAGTAAAAGTGAGTCACTCAGTCTTGTCGGACTCTTTGCAACCCTATGGTCTATACAGCCCATGGGATTCTCCAGGCCAGAATGCTGGAGTGGGCAGCATTTTCCTTCTCCAGGGAATCTTCCCAACCCAGGAATCAAACCCAGGTCTCCCATATTGCAGACAGATTCTTTACCAGCTGAGCCATAAGGGAAGCCCAAGAATCCTGGAGTGGGTAGCCTATCCCTTCTCCAGGGATAGGAGAAGGAGATTTGCATCTAAAAGCAGATTTGCATACATGGAAAATGCTTGCCTTGCCAGGATCTGAAGGAGGAATATCTCAGAAAGAAGGAAGAGCACATGCAGTCCTCTTGAGAAAACCAGGATTAAAGGAGCTAGAGTGGAAGGAGAAAGATAGAGGTGGTTGGAGATAATGCTCTGTTTTTCTCTGCAGCAATAGGCTTTATATCACGTGGAAAATCTGAGCTCTTCTCCATAGAGAGAAGACATTTTTCCTTTGTCAATATATTCATCCTTAAGAAATTCAAACTGTCACACTACAGCTTAAGATAGCTTCATGGAACTTTATTTGTACTCAATATTACGTAATAGCCTAGAAAGGAAAAGAATTTGAAAAAGAATAATTAAGCTATATATATATTCAGTTTTACATATATATTCAGTATATATATATATACATACACATATGTATATTATATAGTAAGACTGTTACATACAAAGGAACACCATTCAGAAAGCACGTTTATAAGTCCACTTGGCTCGTAATTCCAACAGTTAACCTAGGTATCTAACTCACACTATCAGCTATATAGTACTGTACTATAATAGGTTTACATTTTTCACACACAAGTAAAGTACAAAACACACCCACTTGTAGAGGATGCATAGACACGACAGGGTACATCAGACACATGAGCTAACTACGTGATTGGATGTGCAAACCCACGTCTCCCCTTCGAAAGTGCATGACTTGAAGTGCAAACCCACGTCTCCCCTTCGAAAGTGCATGACTAGGGGACTGACTGTAACTGAACTGCGGTGCTGTCCGCCGGAAACTTCCATGACACTGCAAAAGTTAAAGATTAAAAAAAACTTTATCTTATTCTCATGCTTAGAACTTTGCATTGCTTCTCTCTTGAATTATTATTAAACGACTTANCTGTAGGGGACTGACTGTAACTGAACTGCGGTGCTGTCCGCCGGAAACTTCCATGACACTGCAAAAGTTAAAGATTAAAAAAAACTTTATCTTATTCCCATGCTTAGAACTTTGCATTGCTTCTCTCTTGAATTATTATTAAACGACTTAAATACAAACAGGTTGGTAGCTCATCCAAACCCATTTGGCCTGTTCTCCAACCTCACCTTTTTCATGTGGCACCTTTTCCATTTACACCACAGGATCCAGCCTTAAATAAGTCCTTGAAGTCCCTACAACAAGGCACCAGCAGGATCGTCCTCTTGATGGTACTTCTTTCTGGAGTGACTTTTCCTTCTCGTCAATCTGCTGTCTCACATGCACCCTTAAGAGTCAGCTGGGATGTTGCAGTTCAAGGAAACCCCACCTAAATACCCAGTCTGGGGAGGAGTCCCTAATCTGGTTTTACTTTCCTCCTACATCTTTCTATTCTCAACTGCAATTGTTTCCTTGTGTGCATTACAGTTGATGCTGAGCTTCTTGAGGGGAGAGAATCTTGAATTTCATTTCTATGTTTCTGATTCTTAATGCTTTTCACGGGAGGTGCCTGATAATACTTTTGGCAGAATAGATAAATGAATGAATGCATGAATGGATTACATTTGAAGAATTTCCCCATTAACAGGAAGCATTTGAATACCTTCTTCCGGACCACTAAGCTGCTCTCATTATACTGAAGACATTTACTTTTTGGCTGCTCAGAATATAATTCAACAGAATTGTTTTAAATCTATAATGCATTAATCAACCACATTTCAAACATTTCACAACACTACTCTCCTTTAATAATTTCAGAATCATTGGATATAATCTTCTTGATTCCCTTTTCCTAAGAATTAAACCCACTATTTGTTATTCCAGGAATGGCTGTGTATTTCTTGGCCTGGGAAACCCACTTAAGAGGGGTGAGCAGACTCTGAGACCCACCTAGAGAAATAGAAGCCTTCCTTAGGTAGAAAGGTTCTTGGGCTACTTGGCTGAAAACTTTGACGTTTTCTTTGACGTCTATGATCTCACTTACGTGTGGAATTTTTTTAAAAAAGCTGAACTCATAGTAACATAAAGTAGAATGTTGGTTACCAGAGGCTAGAGCATGAGGGAAGGGGGAGATGAAAAAATGTAGAATATTGGTTTCCAGGGGGTGAGGACATGGTTATATGGAGTTATTGTGTAATGGGTACATACTTTCAGTTGTATGAGGAAAAGAGTTCTGGAGATAGATGTGGTGGAGTTGCACCATAATATGAATGTACTTAATACCACTGTACTCTACACCTAAAATGTTAGGATTGTACATTTTATGTTTGTCTGTTTCATCACAATAAAAAAACATTGGGGAAAACAGTGAAATTCAAAATCCTTTGCCAGTGTATCTCACAGTAGAGGATATTAAGTGGTTAAGTACAAGTCTCCCAAAGTTGCTGCTGCTCTAAAGACATGTAATGCTTGTTTCAATTTTGAATATTTCAGAAAAAGACCCTGAGACAAGCATTTGAGTGAGATAGCTTATTTGGGGTGTGCTGGGCATCCCAGTAGGGGGCCAGGGGAAATAAGAGAGAAGAGAAGATGGTCAACAAAGAGCGGGCAGTTAAGCCAGCTACCCTGGAGGGTGCCTGGAGCTTCATCTGAGGAGAAACTCTGAGAAATGGTGCAAAACGTACTCCTCACAAGTACCTGGCTTCGCCGATGGCTCCGTGGTAATAATCCGCCCTCAGTGTAGGAGACTCAGCAGATGTGGGTTTGATTCCTAGGCTGGGAAGGTCCTCTGGAGGAGGAAATGGCAACTCGCCTGGGAAATCCAATGATCAGAGGAGCCTAGCAGGCTACAGTCCACGGGATTGCAGCGTCAGAAAAGAGGAAGCACGCATGCACCACGCACACGTATCTAGCTCAAGGAGAGAGGAAGCTGGGGTGCTTATACTACAAACACACGTGTCATTGACTTGTGGGGATAACTTGGAGGTTGTTAATTTCTGGACATTTCGTGCTTACCTCTCACCCTGACTTTGTAATCGGAGTAAGACTGGCAAAGTTCCCAGGGACAGAGATGCAGATCCTGGAGAGGGATACAAGCAGAATACCAACAGTATTCAGAGCACCGCCATGCTCAGCAAGTGTCTCTCCTGGCTCTGAGCAATTCAAGGGTCCAGTCTAAGCTCCCATCTCAAACAGCTCTCTTACCCAGCCAATGAGAATAAATGCCCACCCTCTGGAAGCCCCCAGGAGAGTGAACTTGGGTAGGACCCAGGACTCAGGTCACAGAGAAGGTTGCAGCACCAAGCAAGCCAACAAAAGCCTTCTTTGGAGTTAGAGAAAGAGCAGGCACCCAAAATTCTAGAGAGCACGTCAAAGGCAAACAAAGCTAAAATTAAAATAAATGGAAAAAGACTTTGCTTAAAGTGAGCAACAATGAATCACAGAAGCAATGGCTAAGAACAAAATCACGGGGACAAAATTATATAAGACACACACAGGAGGAATCAACCAAAGGAGGCAGAAAAGAAGAGCGAGGAATCCAAGCGAGTCCAGCATAAGAGACGCTTCATTGATCCGGCTGGATCAGGCTTCCTCATAGAGCCTTACAAAGGAGGGCCCGTGTACTGATATCAGAGCATTCTGGTACTCATGCCTGTTGTACCATCTGTGTTTGGTTCTTTTTCCATAATAAAGGATTAGTCTTATTCAACTATTCTTTTTATCATCTTTGTAAAATCCTAAAATAAAGAACTATCGAGGTATTTCTGTGTTTGGATACCAAGTCTGGGAGGATCCTGTGTGATTTTTGGTAAGCGGAAGCACCCAGAAGCTGTAACCCACAAGAGCATCGCCCCCCGCCCCCCCCATACACACTCTCACACACATGGATTTCTGCTGGGTAGGTTGGGTGCACACCACAAAATGTCTCCTGAACAGCAGGGATTTTAATTAAATCAGGAGAAATCTAATTGAGCCTAAATTGGCTTGCAACAAAAGGTGTTAGGAGGAACAGAGATTGTTCTGCAATATAGATGCTTGAGGAAGGGACAAGCTCAACCCATTGCCAACTGTAATGAAAAGTCGTGTTGAAAATATGAAGCCTGTTGAAGAAGGCAGAAAGTCTGACAGTGCTAACCTGTGATATTCTGATTACAGAAAGAAGTTTATTATAAACATTCATGCCAAAAACCGATGGCATCAGAAGGTACGACTATTGGTGATGATTTCTGATAACCTTGGGAGGGTATAGAAGAGGAGGGAAAGCTAGCCATAACTACGGCGAATAGAATAGATTGGAAGAAAAGGAGCAGACCATCCCAATTTGGACAGAGAGGGTAATAGGTATCATCTTCCTTTACCCTCCTGAGCAGCAAAATTTGCTAAACTGAGTAGCAGGATTGAATGACCAAGCAGAACTCCAAAGGTCTAACAAAATGGAGAAAAAAATTGAAGATCCTAGCAGTGGAGCTGCAGTTGTGAACCACGTGATCTAAACCGGGTGGAAAGAGAGGAAAACATTGGGAGGAGGGGTGATGACCGTGTAACAAAGGGAGGTTTGTGAGTGTCGTGGTGGAAGAATAAGAAGCATTGCAAAGAAGGGAGGAAGCTGGAAGGAGAGGGAATTTAGGTCCTTGTGGGTTGCCAGAATTTACATTTTTATCAGTGTGGGACTCCTGGCAATAAAGCAAGGTCACAGAGAGTCACAGAGGAAAAGGAGCCCCAAAGGAAAGGGAAAGGAAAAGGTCTGGCTGTTGTTGGGTGGCTCATCTACAAAGATGTTGCCCACGACAAGTGGAGGAATTAAGGTGGAGAAGAAAGTGGCTATGTAATTGCCAAAGTCTCCATGAAGAAGAAAAGAGGTCAGAAGTGAAGTGAATAAAGACAATGAGAAGTGGAGAAGAGTGGTGTGGATGGATGCCGTTAGCTTCAAAGGAAGAAGGCTTTTATTTCCATGCAGATCAAAGAGCAATGGTCTGGAAGCAGCAAAGAGAACTTCCCCCAAACCTGTGCCCGCATGAGGCATGAGGTGTGGGACATAACTCAGCCTCCAGTCAAAGAGGAAGTAGGTGTCCTCTCGGGTCCATCTGCTGTGGGGTACTGTGGGGTCCTTGGTCCTGCTCTGCACAGCAGAAGATCCTGCATGTGTTAGAGATGTGAACCAAATAAATGAAAGTGCTCATGATCAGATAAGTATGAGATATACTGCATGACTGACCTTCTAGGAGAAGCATACTCGAACTTAAATATTCAGGAAAAAAGTCAAAACATCTTTTGTTGTAATGTTTTCCTGTTAATTTGACCGCCAAATCATGGTCCTGGGGAGATACCAAGTCAGTCTCACAAGATAGGTGCCCTATGACAAGTGGAGAAAGAAGAACTAGTGTAAGAAGGAAGAGAGAGATTTCAAAGAAAGGTACAGAGGCTAAAAATAGAGAAGTACAGTGTGGGCGGCAAACTCAGCCTTGCTTTTGCTGTGAGCATGTGCTCAGTCATGTCTGACTCTTTGCAACCCCGGGGACTGTAGCCCACTGGGCTCCTCTGTCCATGGGACTCCCAGATAAGAACACTAGAGTGGATTGTCATTTCCTAATCCAGGAGGTCATCCTGACCCAAGGATCGAACCCATATCTCTTGCATCTCCTGCACTGGCAGGCAGATTCTTTCTGCCTGGGAAAGAATCTGCCTGATTTCCAATCCCAGCTTAAGCATTTCCCAGTTCTATAAATTTAGGCAAACGGTTTGCTCTCTATGCCTCGGTTTCTTACTTACAGAAGACGAAGATGAGGAAGAGGGTTTAGAGGAAGAGGAGGAAGAGACTTATGGTGTAGGCGGTGGCGGCAATTAAATTAAAAGGGAATGCTTAGGATATGAAATGTGACCCCAGGTGAGAGCTGGTAGTAGTTTATTTGCAATGAAAGGAGAGCTCCAAGTGACAAGCTGGTTGGAAACAGAGGAGCCTGCCAGAAGAAGGTAATCCTAGCTCCAAAGGAGGAAGGTAGGAGAGGGAAGTCATGGATGAAGCTGAACTGGGTAGGAATGTGAATCCCAGGGGCATTTTCCCAGAAACTTTATTAAAAACACTCCCCACCTGCACAGCTTAGGGGCCGACAGTTTAACCGTTCCGTAGCTGCTGCGGGGTGGGCTGCGCAAGGCAAGATGAGCCTGCTCTCCCACGTTTATGATTTAAATTTCCTCTGATGTGCATTTTTCATTTGTTTCCTTTGTCCATTCATATATCAAGGTTTTACATGATTTTCATATCCAAATGAAAGGAAAAAAAAAAAAAANAGCTGCTGCGGGGTGGGCTGCGCAAGGCAAGATGAGCCTGCTCTCCCACGTTTATGATTTAAATTTCCTCTGATGTGCATTTTTCATTTGTTTCCTTTGTCCATTCATATATCAAGGTTTTACATGATTTTCATATCCAAATGAAAGGAAAAAAAAAAAAAATCCCCATCTGCCTCTTTCTCTTTGCTCAGAGAAAAACCCTGAGCTGGTTCCATTCAAACCAGTCACATCGGTGACCTTGTCAAGGAGAGTACTGAGGCATAATCAATTTCTTTTTTAATAAGGCTAATGGGTGAGAAACACGGAGGCCTTCCTGGTTGGAGACTCTTTCCCTTGGCCTTGCAACTATTTTCTTCTCTTTTCACTCAATATCTTTTCAAATTACTAACCCAGGACTTCAGCCCTCTTTTTTTAGCTGACAGTTTTGAATCAGGAATGTTGTACTGTGTCCATGTCTCTGAAATCTAATAAGATGGAACAAGTTTTTCCTGTTCTGTGAGACGGCAGGGGAGGAAGCGGAGGAGACGGCTCCAGGCCACCACCAAGGAGCCCGGCCCCTCTCAGACGTCCTTCCTGGAGGAGATGGCCTGGATCTTTAGCTGATTATTCAAGTCCAGCTTAGAAAGCGTGGTGACAGAGCTTCGGAAGATGACTTGCTAGGACTTCCCTGGGGGCTGGCTCAGTGGTAAGGAACCTGCCTGCGGATGCAGGAGATATGGGTTCGATCCTTGATCCAGGAACGTCCCCCATGCCGTGGAACAACTAAGCCCATGAGCCTCAACTATTGAGCCTGTGCTCTAGAGCCTGGGAGCCACAGCTGCTAAACCCACACTCCCTAGCTCCTGCAGCCTGCGTGCACTAGAGGCCGCGCTCCACAGAGAAGCCACTGCCACGAGTGAGTGAGTGAGTGAAGGCGCTCAGTCGTGTCCGACTCTTCGCGACCCCATGGACTGCAGCCCACCAGGCTCCTTCATCCATGGGATTCTCCAGGCAAGAGTACTGGAGTGGGGTGCCACTGCCTTCTCCAGGAGATCTTCCCCACCCAGGGAATGAACCCAGGTCTCCCGCATTGCAGGCAGACGCTTTACCGTCTAAGCCACCAGGGAAGTCCACTGCAGGGAGAGCCACGGATTAAGAGCAGCTCCCCCTCGCCACACCTCGAGAAAGCCCGCACCGCAGTGGAGACCCGGTGAGGCCGAAAATAAATAAATAAAAGTGCAAGACACAAAGATCCCCGACCGTTACCTCACACCCACACAGGGTCTCACTCTTTGTGATTCCTATAATTTCCCCATGTATCAGAAGGAGTATATCGAAGTCATTAGCTTTGCTGCGGTAACAATCCCAAGATCTAAGTGGACTGAGACCACAAAGCTGCATTTCTCACTGATTAAAACAAACAAACAAACAAAATTCAGCCCTCTGGCCCAGGTATCTATTTTAGGGCAACCATTCTCCACGGGGTGACCTCAAATTCCAGGCTGTTGAAATGCTACCATTCTCTGCAACCCCCTTGGTTAATTCAGTAGGGAAGCCCAAAACTGGGTAATGACACCCGGTCCTTTTATTGCCTCCACCAAGAAGTGCCATTTCACTTCCATCCACAACAGAACACATCACATGGCCTCACTTAGTTGCACAGGAGCTGAGGAGCGCAGTAGCCCATGCACCAGAAGTGGGCAAGGGACTGAACATTGGTGGGCACTGGCATCCCTTCCACAAGAACCTCTAGAGTGTTCTCAACAACACACTCACTGCACAGTAATTTACTAGAAATCCACAATTTGAAAAGTGCCTCCCATCCTCCACTGAGGGTATCAGCTGATACAACTGTATTCATTACACTGTCCCAAAGCTTTGGCTTATTAGCCACTGAGTCCAAAGTCCTCTGACTCAAGAAACACCATTCGGATTCTCTTCCAGAACTGGAACACAAATTTTGGGTGTCTCTGTGTATATCCAGGCTTCCTTGGAGGTTCAGTGATAAAAAACCTGCCTGCCAATGCAGAAGATGTGGGTTCGATCCCTGGGTCAGGAAGATCTCCAGGTGAAGGGGAATGGCTACTCACTCCAGTATTCTTGCCTGGGAAATCCCATGGACAAAGGTGCCTGGCAAGCCGAAGTCCATGGGGTGGTAAAAGAATCAGACATGCCTTAGTAACTAAACAACAAACAATAAAAACCGTGTATATCCTTAAAGGAGCTCTTTTTATGTGCACCTGAATTCAAGATGAGTTCTGTTCCTCCATGACCTCCTTATCGATGAATGTAAATTGTTAGCTCGGACTGAAGCACTGATGGCAGGGGCATTGCCTGGGTAAACTGAATAGGGTCTGTTTAGTTTAAAAATTCCAAAGAAAAGTTCATAAAGTCAGGATTCAAAATAGATTAGCAACATTCTCCAGGAGCGACTGAGATGCAAGCTTGTGTACCAGAAAGTCCTCCTTCTGGAGCCTCAAATCCGAAAGAGAGCGAGGAACTTATCAGAATGTGTGAAAGTCCAAATATATCTCTGTGAGGAGTCCGCTTTACACACATAAGCAGTCCTGTGTGTAGGCTGGTCTGGAAGCATGCTGGAGACCCTGTCATCAAAGGCAGATTCAACATGTTATTCTGAATGTTTTATGATGGGCACCACCCTTACAGCCTGCAGAGCAGTTCTGGAAGCTCAGAGAAATGACCAGCAGCCTCTGAAGGGGCCCTGCTCAGCTAGAGTCCTAGGGCCATTTCTTTTGCCATTGCCATGTATTCAGTCACGTCTGACTCTTGGCGACCCTATGGACTGTAGCCTTCCAGGCTGCTCCATCCATGGAATTTCCCAAGCAAAAATACTGGAGTGGGTTGCCATTTCCTTCTCCAGGGGAACTTCCCGAGCTAGGGATGCACCTTGAGTCTCCTACACTGCAGGTGGATCTAAGTCAGTCAGAGTTTTCACCTTCACAAAATGCAGACATTTGAATTCTAAGGGGGAAGAGGCGGCACTGTAGTGCAGAACCCACCTGCCAAGGCAAGAGACGGCAGGAGACGCGGGCTCAATCCCTGCCAAGCACAATGAGGCCAGGAGCTATGCTCGGCCAGATGCACAGTTCTTCCTTGTCTTTTTTTTTTTTTTTCCCCTGTAATAAAACTTGGGAAGATCTCCGGAGAAGGAAATGGCAACCCACTCCAGTACTCTTGCCTGGAAAATCCCATGGACGGAGGAACCTGGTAGGCTGCAGTCCGTGGGGTCACAAAGAGTCGGACACGACTGAGTGACTTCACTCACTCACTCACTCACTCAATAAAACTCGCAGCTGAGAATAAAAGAGAAAAGGTCATTATCTTCCGTGTCTTTAGTGGCAATTACACGCACGCCTTAAGAATGCACTTGACTCCACCTGTTCTTTGCGTGCGTCTCCTTAAGAGGAGTGAGGCCACCGTCATCACAGCTCCATCTCACCAGTGGAGCACCATCCTCCTGGAATGGGGTGGAAATTAAAGACAGTCATCTCCATCCGAAGCTTAACAATTTCTTCTGCTTAAGGACCCGAGCAAAGCAGTACAGAAAGAGAGGGATAAGCAAAAATGGCAGAGGGTAAAATTTAAAGAACTTGACTCTCTCAAAAGACCTGTAATATCTGGGCTTCCATCCATAGAGCCTTGCGTACATTTACCAAGGGAAAGAAAACATATCCAACAAGTCCTCTGATGCTTTTTCTTTTCAAGGTCAATGATGCTGTTGGAATAACATTTACTCATTGTAGAAAATTCAGAAAACACAGATAAGGAAAAGCAGGCAAATTTAAATTATTCATAGTCTTGCCACCCTGAGAGATTCTGTGGACTCCATAGATGCACATTTGCATTTGTCTCTATCTATCTGTATATCTGTCTATCTATCCATATCTATCTGTATAGACATATACATCTATCTACACATTCACATACAAACACCCAATTTTTACAAACTGTATTGTCATTTTAGACTCTCAAGGATATATCTTTATGGTAAGCAATTCTAGTACTCATCAATATCCAGTTATCCTCTACTTTCTGACTCTCTAGATGACTGCCTTCTCTGTCCTTTGACATAGGATGCAGCCATTGACTTTGGCAAATGAAATGGAAGCTGAAACTTCACATGCCACCTGGAGGCAGAAAGATCCCGAAGTGCTAAGTCAACACATGGAGAAGAGCTGCCCTTGAGAGTAACCAGCGCATATGGTCTTTGTTGTAAGACATTAAAAACTTAGGGGTTGTTACTGCAGCATAATTGAGTTTATCCCCACCAAAACAATCTATAGCAGTGTTCTGACATTAAACATTATACTAAAAGAGCCTTAAAAGGTGGAATTATATTTTATCATGATTAATTCAACTAGACTCTTATAGTTGAATAGTTAAATTATTTCCAAATTATAACCAATTTTGTCAGGAGTACATTTTTAGTCATACTTTGCTTATATTTATGATCATTTCCTTATGTTGCAACTACAGAAAAGAAAGCCAGAGTTCAGAAGACATAACCATGCAAGTAAAAGTGTTAGTCACTCAGCTCTGTCTGGCTCTCTGTGACCCCGTGGACTGTAGCCCACCAAGCTCCCCTGTCCACGGGGATTCTCCAGGCAAGAATACTGGAGTGGGTTGCTATTCCCTTCTCCAGGGGATCTTCCTGACCCAGGGATCAAACCCAGGGCTCCTACATCGCAGGGGGGTTATTTACCATCTGAGCCACCAAGGAAGACCACATGTTTTTAAAAAATATAGTGCCAAGAGACCCCATTAAAAAAAGAGCATTGGCAAAATCATCAGTGGCATAAAGAGTAGATGGTTTATTTATTTGACATAAATATTCTACCTATCTAGTCATTTTTCTTTTAAAAATGAAAATGGTGCCCTATGGTTTCTGATTGCAATTCAATGAGTTACATACATTTTCATAATTGCATAGGTTATTTGTATTTTCTCTTTAATGAACTTTTAAAAAATCATTTTCTTACTGATTTCTTGTTATCTTTCCACTTGTTAAGTATATAATTATAGATATTAGTGAAACATGATACATTCATTAAAAATTAACCTTTGCCACATGCACTCTGTACACATTTTCCAACACTAATTTGCTTGGGAAAATTCCACTGTTATTTATGTTTTTTAATATACAGATGTGTTGATTGTGTGGCTTTTCAGGTTATTAGATTTATTACTGTTTTTCTTTAAGGTTTTGCCTCTAGTAGCATGTTATAAATATCTTCTTTATCTCCCAAATATAAATAGTCACATCTTTTTTTTTCTAGTACTTTATGATTTTGTTTTTATATTTAAATCTCTGATCCATATGGTATATAAGTTGAATATGGAATAAAGTTCAGATCTATTTTTTTCCCAGATGGCTGGTTTTTCTAACACTGCTTATTGAAAAATCCTTCCTTTCCATACAAGTTTTAAATGCCACATTTATCCATACACCAAGTTCTGAAGAATTTTTGAGACTGGACTTCTATCTTAGTGACCAATCTGTCAATGTCAAAACTGGCATCAGGCTGCCTTTATTATTATATATTTATACTCTTCAATATCTTATATCGTATTGATGTAATGTATAAATGTAATATTCTGCTATTCTTTGAGACATTTTCTTGACTATTTTTAGTATTTATTTTTCAAGTTGAATTTTTAAATTCCATTAGGATTTTCATTTTTCCAAGTAATAGAATTCAAGTCTTATTTTATGTCTTTTCTCCATTAATTCACTTAGAAGTATTTATTGAGTATTTTCTATGAGCCAATAATCCTTCTAGATATTGAGGATATAATAAAGAACAAACAGAATTCCTTGCTCTCAGTGAGCTTATATTCTAAGAGAAAAGCAATAAATAAGATTAGCAACTACAATAGAGCTTATTAAATAGTACTAAGAATTAAAGAGAAGAAATAAAGTTGGGAAGGGAAATATGAAATATCATTGTCGATGGTTTTCATTTAGCTTTTCTTTGAAGCAGATGCTAAGAGAATCAAGGTTAAGAGATTGGGAAGGTAGAGGTGAGTCCGTGAAGAATGAAGTAGCTGGAAAAGGCAGAAACAGCTTCAGGCAACAGTGAAAATCTGACACCCATTAAAAAAAAGAAGGAACAGAGAGGGAGGAGGAAATGAATAAAAAGAGCCTCTGACTGCCGGGGAGCTTTCAGAAAGTCTCAATCGAGCTGATAGGGAGCCTCAGTCTAAGGACTGAGCTTTAGAAGCCACCCGCATCTGGCATAACTACCCTTGAGCTGTTTTCAAGGGGATAGACACCCCACCCGGCTCGCTCATTTGCTGGGAGCCCCGGGGGCGTGGCCTCCACCGGGTGGATAGTTATCCAGCCAGAGGCTGGATACAGGCGTGGCGTTCTAAGGGGCGGAGGAAGAGCCGAGAGGAGCCCCTCCATGGCCACCACGATGGAGGAAAGTGTTGGCGTCTTTAATAGGTTAGTCTTGTAGTGCACATATCTTCTTTATTTCATTCTTATTCATAGCTATTCTGAAATTTGGGCTGATATTATTAATGGGCTGCTTTTTTTGTGTCATTTACAATTATTTGTTGCTGTTTTCCCAGGTGGCTCAGTGGTAAAAAAAATCCGCCTGCATTGCAGGAGACCCGGGTTCAATCCCCTGGAGAATGAAATGGCAACCCACTCCACTGGGGTTTCCAGTATTCGTGCCTGGGAAATCCATGGGCAGAGGAACCTGCTGGAGCTGCAGTTCATGGGGTCACAAAGAGGCAGACCCGACTTAGCAACTAAAGAACAGTACGCAAGAAACTTAAGCTTTGGATAGTTACTTTGCTGACAAAGGTCCTTATAGTCAACGCTATGGTTTTTCTAGGAGTCACGTATGAATGTGAGCTGCTGCTGCTAAGTCGCTTCAGTCGTGTCCGACTCTGTGCGACCCCACAGATGGCAGCCCACTGGGCTCCGCCATCCCTGGGATTCTCCAGGCAAGAACACTGGAGTGGGTTGCCATTTCCTTCTCCAATATGAATGTGAGAGTGGACCATAAAGAAGAGTCTGGTGCTGGAGAAGACTCTTGAGAGGCCCTTGGACCGCAAGGAGAGCAAATGAGTCAATCCTAAAGGAAATCAATCCTGAATATTCTTTGGAAGGACTGATGCTGAAGCTGAAGCTCCAATACTTTGGCCACCTGAAGTGAAGACCTGACTCACAGGAAAAGACCATGATGCTGGGAAAGATTGAAGGCAGGAGGAGAAGGGGACGACAGAGGACAAGATGGCTGGATGGCATCAGCAATTCGATGGACATGAGTTTGAGCAAGCTCTGGGCGACGGTGAAGGACAGGGAAGCCTGGCGTGCTGCAGTCCATGGCGTCACAGAGTTGGACATGACTGAACAACAATGACCTAACATACCACCTTGCTGAATTCCTACTAATTGGTTCTTAGGCTGTGATTCTTACATTATTAAGAATGTCATCCAAACATTTTTCTCTCTTCTGAAAATTCTATTTTATTTCTTTTCCTTATTACCAAATCAAAATTGAAATATAGTGATGGTAATGAAAATATTCATGTTCATGAGAATCCCTTTAAGTTTTATCATTAAGGATTATACTGGATGTTCTATTTCAAGAAAATGTGAAAAAAAAAATTCCTAGATCGATTGATCTAAATTGCCAAAATCAACTTAGGAAGTTGATCTAAGAAAATTGTTGTCACATGCTTTGCTATAGAATTGCAGATGATATACTCACACATATACTGCCTTCTCCCTACCTGTGATCATATCTTTGATCATTCCTCATGTTTGTCATTGTGCTCTTATTTATTCTTTTTCTTCATTAGACTTCAAGAAGTTTCCTTCTTTTATGTGCTTCCCCCCCCCCAAAAAAAAAACAGTTCTTGAGGTATCTATCATTTTTGCATCTTTTTCTTTTCTAATGTATTCATTTCTGCTTTTATCTTCAGGATTCCTCTATTCGATCTTTGCTTAATTTTATTTTCACAGGCTTTTAAAAGAGAAAAAAGTGGTATCTGTCTGTGCCCTTCATAGCTAACACCAATCTAGCTGCATCTGTAATCCTGATATTAATCATCACAGGCAGGGGTCATGACAAACATGGAGACTCGGGTCTGCTGCCAACTGCCTGGTTCATATCCCAGCTCTCCCTTTGCCAAACGTGTGACTTGGACAAGCAGTTTCCACATCTGTAAAATGAGGATTATTATTATGATAAAACTTACCTTATAGGGTTAGTGTGAAGATTACTTGAGCTAATATTTGCAAAGATTTTGAAACAGGGCTTGGCTCACAGTAATGGCTATGTAATTCATGAATAAATCACATTCATGCAGCACTTTATCCCTTGCAAAGCATTTTCACATTAATTTTCTCCCTTAGTTATCGGGACAACCCCATGAGGCAAACAGTTCTCATCCCTACTTCATACATAATAGAACTGGACCTTTGACAAGTCAACTTGTATGAGACCAGTGAATGGAAGATCCAGGTCTTACAACCCTGTGATCAGTGTGTGACTTAAAGTCCAGATTACTTCTTTTATTTGTGGGGGCTTGGTTGGACAGAGAGGAGTCCATGTTTGGTCCAGCTTTAAGTACTGGCAACTCTTTCCAATTTTCAGCCCTTTGACCAGATGGCACACCACCCAAGGCTGAGACCAACAGCTCAGTCAAGAAGCTTGGGGCTTCCCGGTCCTGGACCTGGGCAGCCAGTGGCAGCAGGAAAAGCCCACGCGAGACCTGCTCTAAGTGCAAGAGCTGTGAGTTCCAGTCCTGGCCCTGCTCTATCTTACTCCGTGAGCATGAACACTGTATTTTGCTGTCTCTCGATTTTCTCAAATTCCGGGGCTGGGAAAATAGTGTCTGCCCACTTGCATCCAAAGGCCATTACAGGATTCAAAATAAGCTGATGGCGGTAAACCATATGGGAAGCTTATAAAGTCTTCCACACATGCAAGACATCGTGGGTGTGAAAGGTATCTGCCCTACTGCTTTCTTTGCTTTCACAACTGAGAAGAGAAAACCAAATGTGGAAGCTGCTCTCAGACATCATGCCTGCCCCCAAACTCTTGTGCCCAGGAAACTTCCCTCCACCAAGAGCATCATTATCTTTGCACTGGAGGAAGAAAAAAAATCTGTACAGTTGCTGAACAGAAATCTAATTTCCAACTGGCTTCTCTTGGGCTGTCCTCCACAGGTAATGGAACACAACAACATTTTCCAAAGGCACTGTTTTCCATGGCACACCCAAAACCAGCAGGAAAGAGACGGAACCAAAAATTTCCTTTGGCATCTAGCTCTTCACTACGTGAGAGTAGGGGCCACCTGGGGGAAATAGTCAAATACAGAAGGGAAGGAGACGCATCCAATTCTGGGTCATATTACCTGAACTGTTTCTCTAGACTCTAGGAATCATCCACTGAGATCTTTTGTCAGTTTAATTTATTGTATTTAGGTTCGTATTTCCCAACAAGAACTGAAACTATCTAGATTTTCTTGATGTTTGGCTACCTTTGATATTCCCAAGTATGCTGGACAGGGATTGGAAGGAGATATGCACAGCCCCCTGGATAAGGGTTTGGCAAGCCACTCCAGTATTCTTGCCTGGGGAATTGCATGGAAACAGGAGCCTGGTGTGCTATGGTCTATGGGGTTGCAAAGAAACACAACTGAGCATGCATGCACATCACAGCTGCAAGATGGGTGAGGGAGGGGGGTGCTGCCCTGACCTTTGCTCCCAATGGAATCTCCTTAGAGCTCAAGCAGGAGAGGTGGGCAGCTGCAGTCCTTCTTCCTGCAAATAAGAAAAAGAGAGAGGGAAAGGTTTTCAAAGAGCTGATGAGCTTTATCCATCCTGAGTTTCATCCCTTCCTTGCTGTGTTGAGGGGAATCCCCAATGGAATCTCCTTAGAGCTCAAGCAGGAGAGGTGGGCAGCTGGAGTCCTTCTTCCTGCAAATAAGAAAAAGAGAGAGGGAGAGGTTTTCAAAGAGCTGATGAGCTTTATCCATCCTGAGTTTCATCCCTTCTTTGCTGTGTTGAGGGGAAGGAGGTGAAGAGGGAGAGAATTAGGAAAAGGAGAGACAAAGAAACCCATGCCCAGGACTTCCCTGGTGGTCTAGTGGCTAAGAATCCATGCTCCCAATGCAGGGAGCCCAAGTGAGATCCCTGGTCTGGGAACTAGAGCCTGCGTGCCACAGTGAAGATCAAAGATCCTGCGTGACACAAGTAAGACCAGGTACAGCTAAATAAAATAAAAATGAATATTAGAAAAAAGAGAAAGAAAAATCCATGCCCAATTCGTTGCAGTAGAGGACTCTCCCGAGATTCACCATTTGAAGAGAGGGCAGCAGTGGTTTGTGGCCATCCCTGGATTCTAGTGATACCCTGATTAAGCTGACAGGACCCCCAGAGCAGAGGAAAAATGCCCGCAAAAGCGCTTCTGAAACTGAGGCTGCTCTTAACTAAGTTTAGATCATGTCCTTGATGAAGATGGTTCAGCTGCTCTGGCCTCCGCAGTCCACACCAGAGCAGTGGAGAGGCAAGGGCCAGCAAGACACAGAAGGAAAGTACTGATTATTAGGTATGACTACATATCAGACGCTTGTACACATGGGCGTGCACGCGCACACACACACACACACACAAATAAAATCTCATCCAGTACATTAGAAAGTTCCATGAGGGCCAAGATATTTGCCTGTTTTGTTCACTATTCTATCCCCGATGCCTTACACATAGAGAGTTCACCAGAGATATTCGAGAAATGAGAAAATGAATCTTTACAACTCAAAGTGAGTGGAATAAGCATTGATCTTGTTTTAAGCTGGAGAAGCTATGTTTCAGAGGATGTTAAGGAGCAGACAAGCTGGGATTCAAACCCAGGTGTGTCTTGATGCCACATCTTTGACATCTTTCAGGATCACAAGCCGTCCTCTGACAGCAAAGCAGGGTGTATGCAGAGTAGGTGAGGTCAGGGAACTTGAAATCATGTTCTACAAAGAATCACTGAGCAAATGAGGCTTTCATCTGAGAAAAGGAACACCCCAAGCTAATAAGCCATGGAGAACCTCCTCACCTTCCTGGGCTTCTGTCTTCCTTCCTCAGTGAGATGAAGAGATTGGGCAAATAATTGGCACATGGGCTACCGATCTCCACTTTAACTCCTATGACACACATTACTCATTGATCACAGCATTCTTTCCCACGGAACTTGAGTGCAGTTTCATAAATATTCTCGACAGCACTCCATGCAGCCTCACCCATTAGTTAAACCTAGAGCCTATTATACAGACTGAAGTAAGGCAAAAAGAGAAAATCAAATACTGTCTATTAATGCATATATGGAATCTAGAAAGATGGCACTGATGAACTTATTTGCAGGGCAGCAACGGAGATGCAGACAGAGGACAAACTTACAGACACGGGGAAGTGGGGAGGAAAGAAAGGGTGCAATGAGTGGAGAGAGTGGCATGAAAACATATACACTGCTGCTGCTAAGTCGCCTCAGTCGTGTCCAACTCTGTGCAACCCCAGAGACGGCAGCCCACCAGGCTCCGCCGTCCCTGGGATTCTCCAGGCAAGAACACTGGAGTGGGTTGCCATTTCCCTCTCCAGTGCATGAAAGTGAAAAGTGAAAGTGAAGGCGCTCAGTCGTGTCCAACTCTTGGTGACCCCATGGACTGCAGCCCACCAGGCTCCTCCATCCATGGGATTTTCCAGGCAAGAGTACTGGAGTGGGGTGCCACTGCCTTCTCCGGAATGTATACACTACCATATGTGAAATAGATAGCCAGTGGGAATTTGCTTTATGACTCAGAGAACTCAAACCAGAGCTCTGTAATGACCTAGAGGGGTGAAGTGGGGTGGAAAGTGGGAGGGAAGTTGAAGAGGGGGACAGATGTATACTTATAGCTGCTTCATGTTGGAGCCTGGGATTCCCTGGTGGCTCAGCTGGTAAAGAATCTGCCTGCCATGTGTATTCTGGCCTGGAGAATACTATGGACTGTATAGTCCATGGGGTTGCAAGGAGCTGGACACAACTGAGTAACTTTCACTTTTATGGCAGAAACCAATACAATATTGTAAACCAATTATCCTTCAATTTAAAATAAAATCTTTAAAAAGTTGGTGTGCATGGGAAAGTCTCTCTGACTTCTCCAGACTGAGTAAGCTCTAACATTCCATCACTGTGTCTATCCTGCTGTGTATATAGGCTGGCACGCTAAGACACCATGAGCAAGGAAAGTTTCCAGTCTCATCTGAAAGCAGCAGCGTAAGAATGAACCAGGAAGGCTCCAGAATCCGGGGTTATCCTGGACTATCTTCCAGATGGAAAATAATCTTTTAACTACAAGTCATCTAAATATTGCCAATAAAAAGATCCCCTTCTCTAAGATTAAGACAATACCTATGACCGAGACTGTATTCCCAAGGCAAGCTAAAGTGAAAAGTTGGGATAGATTTTCAATTTGGCCTCATGGAGTGGCTTATAGTCAACATTTTCTTGAGTTACACATACAGTAAAGATTGCCATGAAATAAAATGACACATTGAAAATAGCATTATGTGAGTAGTATCATGTCTGGATTTTAGCCAAGCTCGAGCAATATAAAAAGCTGTTTTTTATGGTGGCCTCATGGCTGGGCATCTGGCTTTTAATGGTTACGAAGAGTAAGACACAAGATTTCATATTGATTTTTTTTCCAAGTGTACTTTTTAATAACACAAACAACCTTCAATAGTTCATGAAGCAGTCCACCAATGCCATAAAAATATAAAACTTAAATTTCTGATTTAAAAAAGCTAACATTCATTGTTCTATGGGGTCATTGGTTGCAGACAACAGAAATCGGCTCCAGTCAACGTAAATAGGAAGGGAATTTATAGGAGGGCATTGAGATATTCAAGGACTGGGTATACATGCTGGAAAAATAGGCACAGGAGATACTAACGGGGACTAAGAATAGCCAGGATCCTGTCCCATCACCGCAAACCACGTGCCCCCAACCCCCCACACTGCTAGACTTAGTTGCCCTGGACGTTCACCTTTGCATCGACCTCTTGAGTCTAGCACAGCTCCCATTAATAGAGTCTAACTTGTCTAACTTGAGTCTAACTTGTCTAACTAGAGTCTAACTTGTTCTCGTCTCTTCTGTCATCTCCTCCAAAATAAAAGTCCAGCAGTTTCTGACTAGTCACACTTGCATCTTGGTCCAGTCTCTACCAACTAGCCCATGGGGATAGAAAACACCTGTCCCTCTTTGGGCTTCTGCTCCAACAAGAAAGTGTTCAGAAGCTGGGCAGCCTAAATGACTAAAGCCCACAGCATCTGCTAAAATCAAATGCCGAGAAAGAATAAAAAATGAATTTCCTGTCAGTGAAATATCCCAATAACCAATAACTATAATTTATTGAGCAGCTACTTTCTTCCAGACAGAGCTGAGCATGCACACAAGCAAAAAATGCACTAGGTACTAGACATAATCCTCCTTATTGCATTTACATAACAACCCTAAAGAGACAAATATCAGCATCCTCATGGTTAGGGTAGGAATGAGTCATCCATCCAGGGTCACACAACTTGTCAACACCAGAGCCAGAATTCAGCGGCAGTCTGTTCACACGCCCTTCACTACCACACCATACTGCTCTGTGACCATTGCAAGGTAGCCTGGATCAGGGCCACCTTGAGTTCTTACTACATATAAACCATTATCATAGGCATCAGACAGTACATTTCACGTAGCAAAGCCCATGTCCACCTCTAACTACAATATGGAGGGTAATGAAATACTTGCAAGAGACAAATACTAGCTAAGTCACGTGATGAAAATTCCTCAAGGGCAAAGACTGGGTCTTTCTTGCTCAACTTATCTCTCAGTGCCTCACAGTGCTTGGCCCCTAGAGGACTCTCAGTAAATATTTAATAGATGGATAAAAATGACTAGTATTCATTAAGCCCTTACCATGAGCGAAGCACTCTGTCAAGCCCTCAAGAGGAAAGTACGATCAAGATCTCCACTCTGGATGCTGCAGCTTATTCTGGGTCTTAGCCAAGGATCGCAGGCAGGTGAGGAGGCGGAGTTAGAATACAAATTCGGCAGCCTGCACCTTACTTATAGTGGGGGTTCAACGCAAGGTCGACTTCCCTCTGGAGATCATGCAGGGTACAGCAATCAGGGCTTCACATTTGCACCTCACGGCTTCCCTCGGGAAGAGAGGTCATCCCTTTCAATGCCTCTGTGTCTTAAGAGAGACATAATGTCTTTCCCAGAATCCACCCCTCCTCCTGCCATGGACCCCCTCTTAGCATCGGCATGTACTGGTCCAGGAAAATGAAAGTGTTAGCCTCTCAGTCATGTCCAATTCTTTGTGACCCCATGGAATGTAGCCCACCAGTCTCCTCTGTTCAGCAAATTCTCCGGGCAAGAATCCTGGAGTGGGCTGTCATGCCTTCCTCCCGGCTCTTCCTGACCCAGGGATCCTATCCAGGCCTCCGTCATGGCAGGCAGATTCTTAACCCTCTGAGCCACCAGGGACGCCTGTAATTGGTCCTGCCCATTCCTAATGGAGCCCTGTCGCCAACGTGAAGATGTGAGTTGATTGGCTCCAGTCAAAGCTGCGGGTCAAACCACGTCTGGGGAAGTGTAAGGGGGTGAACAGCGTCCAGCCCAGCATCTGGAGGTAGGCACAACTTCCCGGAAAGTGAACTGGTGGACCCTCAGGAAGGGGTGATGGGCAGGGTGGGTGCTCCACGGGCAGCTGACTGTGTCCGCTGTGACTCCTCCTTTCCCAGGCCAGCTCCCCGCACTCTCGGAACAAAGTCCAAACGCCTTGGCAATACAACGGCCATCGCCTTTCACCTTTGCCGTGCCTTTCCAGGCCCACCTCCAGCCACTCTCTGTTCTGGGTCCTCGCCTCTTAGAACTATCCACTCTTCTCCTAGGTGTGGCTTTGCGAATCCACTCCCTTGCTTTTTGCGGGTCCCATCCTGCGCCTGGAAAGCTCGTAAGAATGGAGACTCAGGCAGGAACCGGTTTCTCAGCACCCCCCACCTCGCTCCACCAGCCACCGTGCGGCCAGAGCTGCAGTTCCGCAGTATCTCCATCGGGGGCGCTATGAAGGGTAAGCACAGAGCCGCCTCCATCCCTGCGCTGGAGCCTCCCCGACCGGATCCCGACCCTACCCCCACCGCCGGGAGGAGAGACAGAGCCCGTGTTCCAGAGCAGGTAGTGTGACTCTAAATAAATAAATAAAGATTATAGATCATTTTGTCAAGGAAATAATATGGCTCACAGGAACAGAGAAGAAATCTAGGCTTCATTCCAGACATCTTTTCACAGCTTCAGTTGCTGGAAAGAGGCAAAAACTCCAAGTCACATGACCTTGTATTTAGAATATTAATTTTCCCTAGGTCATACAGAAACAGCGATACTCTCCTTAATTAAATGCTCTTGTACTAATTTCTATTTGTATGCAAAAGACGTCATCGGTTTAACACACGGAGACAATCTCCCCTGCTCGCACACACCCATATCTGCATAGCAGAAGAAGAGGAAAAGCTTCTGATTTATTATACATAAACAAAATGAACGAGATAACATTTTATTAGTTGGAAACCATTACAAAAACAGCAAGAAAATGAGACAGTACAAGTGGAAGATGCCCTTATCAATAAATCCTCGGAAGTTTAGGACCCCGTGCATGTTGCAATAATAAAAAAGATAATTAAAAGGATCGAATGGCAGAGCTGTATCATTTCATCGAGAAAGCTGCCTCTCAGCAATAGGAAACATCAGGGCAGTGATGGTCTGTGCGTCTCTAACTTTGGTGGAAAAGAAAGGCGTTTGAGATTCAAGTTGTTTCAGCAAATGTGAAAAGAATCCATTTTTAGGTTGTGTTATATTGAAATCATGCAAATCCAAGCAAGAAATGGCTCCCCTTTAAAGTCCGCATCGTTTTTAAGTCTTGTTTCTAGTGGTGAGCAGTAAATAGCATGATGAAATTAGCCATGTCCAGCCTATCAATTACGGTTGATATTACAACTAGATGAGAAAGACAGTTCTGATACTCTTTGTTACAAGACAGACTTGGTTTTTCTTCCCTTGACTAAGAATCTTCATTTCATCCTAGAAAATTTTTTAAGTCTTGTTTCTAGTGGTGAGCAGTAAATAGCATGATGAAATTAGCCATGTCCAGCCTATCAATTACGGTTGATATTACAACTAGATGAGAAAGACAGTTCTGATACTCTTTGTTACAAGACAGACTTGGTTTTTCTTCCCTTGACTAAGAATCTTCATTTCATCCTAGAAAATCCTTATGACACATTGCAAATACTTTTTCTATAAAAGCATCACAAGGAAACACAGAAAATTCAGAGCTTTTTTTTTTTTTTCATTTCCCAGGGAGCCATAGTCAGTTTTTAGAAAGTAAATTGTGTCCCTACCATTCCACCCCCTCCAGGTCAAGGCTTCCCCTCCCCCACCCTGGTCAGTTTAATATAAGTCTCTGCCTGGGCTTTGTTCTATGGAATAACATTTTCTCCTGGGAGTTGGTTCATGCAAAATGCTCCCCACCGAGAGAGTGGAAATTTTTCCATAAGACATTCTTTCAGCAGCTAGACCCTGGAGGAAACCTGATCGGAATGTTTAAAATCTTGACTCGCCAGTTCTCCTTAACTCTCCCCACATTTCTCTGAGGGAAAAAAAAAAAAACTAAACCACATATTGAAGAGTTATAACGCCTGGTGACAACAGGCCCAACGAGCTGTGGGCTAATTCAGAAGGAAACTGAAAATGAGTAGATAATTTCCCACACTTCTGCTACTCCACACTATTCTCCCTTATTTTGGTCTAGAGTCACTCCGTAAGTCCCTAGACGGCTCAGTTCAGAAACTTTTTTAAAACAACTGCCAGATATTCAGTAAGTTACGTGAAGCCAAGTGGCCATTTTTTCACAGCATTTTTCGGAACTCAGATGCATTCTCTGTAGTGCAAGTGACATAGATTTGCCACCAAATCATGCACGTGTTCCTAAATGGCCTAGATCATGAGAAAGCTTGGTTGTGGTTTCTTTGTAAGAAGTCTTAAAGCGATTGTAACTGTTGCTGTTTAGTCTCTAAACTGCTTCCAACTCTCTTGCCACCTCATGGATTGCAGACTGCCAGGCTCCATTTTCCATGGGATTACCGGGACACAAATACTGGAGTGGGTTGCCATTTCCTCCTTCAGGGGATCTTCCCGACCCAGGGATTGGAACCTGAGCCTCCTGCATTAGCAGGCAGGTTCTTTACTACTGAACCACCGGGGAAGCCCCCGACTTTGTAACACACACATGTACATAGAATAGGATTAATACTGCAGTACGATGCAGTATCTATGTAATTGCCAACATCCATTGGATCATAGAAAAAGCAAGAGAATTCCAGAAAAACATCTACTTCTGCTTCATTGACTATGCTAAAGCCTATGACTAAGTAAATCACAACAAACTGGAAAATACTTAAAGAGACGGGAATACCAGACCACCTTACTTGCCTCCTGAGACATCTGTGTGCAGGCCAGGAAACGACAGTTAGAACAGGACATGGTTCCAAATTGGGAAAGGAGTACCTCAAGGCTATGTATTGTCACCCTGCTTATTTACCTTAAATGAAGTGTACATCATGTGAAACGCCAGGCTGGATGAAGCACAAGCTGGAATCAAGATTGCTGGGAGAAATATCAATAACCTCAGATACGCAGATGACACCACCCTTATGGCAGAAAGCAAAGAGGAACTAAAGAGCCTCTTGATGAAGCTGAAAGAGGAGAGTGAAAAAGCTGGCTTAAACTCAACATTCAGAAAACTAAGATCATGGCATCTGATCCCATCACTTCATGGCTAATAAATGGGGAAATGGTAGAAACAGTGACAGACTTTATTTTCTTGAGCTCCAAAATCACTGCAGATGGTGACTGCAGCCATGAAATAAAAACACGCTTACTCCTTGGAAGAAAAGCTATGACAAACCTAAACAAAACATATTAAAATGAAGAGACATTCCTTTGCCCCCAAAGGTCCGTATTATCAAAGCTATGATTTTTCCAGTAGTCATGTATGGATTTGAGAGTTGGACCAAAAAGAAGGCTGAGTGCCGAAGAATTGATGTTTTGAACTGTGGTGTTGGAGAAAACTCAAGAGTCCCTTGGTCTGAAAGGAGATCAAATCAGTGAATCCTAAAGGAAATCAATCCTGAATATTCATTGGAAGGACTGAAGCTGAAGCTCCAATGCTTTGGCTACCTGATGCAAAGAGCCTACTCTTTGGAAAGACCCTGATGCTGAGAAATTGAGGGCAGGAAGAACGGGGAACAGAGGATAAGATGGTTGGATGGCATCACTGACTCAACAAGCTCTGGGAGAAAGTGAAGGACAGGGAAGCCTGGTGTGCTGCAGTCCATCAGATCACAAAGGGTCAGACACAACCGAGCAACTGAACGACAACAACACAATCTATGTAACAGATAATGTAATATAAAGTAGTATGTATGCATTCATGTATCTCTCTTTTTTTTTTTTTAAGTTGATGATCATGGAAGACTTAAAAGTGCCCATAGAAGATTTGGAAAGTCTTTACTTTCCCCTCCTCTTTACCAGGGCTTCCCTGGTAGCTCAACTGGTAAAGAATCTGCCTGCAATGCATGAGACCCTGGTTCGATTCCTGGGTTGGGAAGATCCCCTGGAGAAGGGATAGGTTACCCACACCAGTATTCTTGGGTTTCCATGGTGGCTCAGATGGTGAAAAATCCATCTGCAATGTGAGAGACCTGGGTTCAGTCCCTAGGTTGGGAAGATCCCTTGGAGGAGGGCATAACAACCCACTCCATAATTCTTTTGTGGAGAATCCCCAGGGACAGAAAAGCCTGGCAGGCTACAGCCCATGGGGTAGCAAAGACTCAGACATGACTGAGTGACTAGGCACAGCACAGCACCTTTACCAAGGGCTACCCAGATAAATCAGTGAATGCATCTGCCAATGCAGGAGATGCGGGTTCCATCCCTGAGTTGGGAAGATCCCCTGGAGGAGGGAATGTCAACCCATTCCAATATTCTCACCTGGGAAATCCCATGGATAGAGAAGCCCGGTGGGCTGCAGTCCATGGGGTCACAAAGAGTCAGACGTGACTGAAGATGCACACACACATCACCTTTTACCAGAAGATGATGGCAGAAATCTAACATTTCACCCAAGGCAGTGTCCATCTTACAATAGCCCTAGACAGAGCAGAAAAGGATGGCTGACTTGAGACACCACCTGCCTGATGGCCAAGGAGGAGAGGCTTGATGGCCCTGGGCTAGGCATTTTGTCATCTTTTCTCTTGATTGAGAGAATTGCTATCTAGCTTTTGAAAAGTGCACTTAAATACACTTTACTAAATAGTATGTAGACTTGCACAATGGATGCCTGTATAAAAGCCTTGTGAAAAATTTCAAAGTTTGCAAACTGGAAGAATAAGTGAGTGGCTCATTTAATTTATTTTAATCAGTTACATCAGGAAAATGCAATTTTATTGAAGGGAAACCTTTGCAGAAGCAGAGAGCAATTATGTTTTGCGTGCAGAGTACTCTTTTTAAAAAAGACCATGTGTGCAGCGTGAAAAAAAGCTTAGTGATGCCAATCATCATGATTTCACATTCCTTTAGTGCAGTTCTTAAACAGTGCAAAAATTATAGAAAGCAAAAATCTATTTCTCTCAATATTCTGTGCAGCTGTTTTCTGCAGTTCTTCAACACTCTTGATAAAGCTGTGTTTCCAAAGGTACTGCTTTGGAAAAGTAAAAATTACTGCCGCAGTTCTCTTCGCTTTGTTTAAAATAGATATTTTCGCATGATGTCTTGAAGAGAGTAACTCACCAGAGGCCCCTTGATTGGGTTAAACTTTGACTAAAGTAATGGGATTCCCCTTAATAATTAACATCAACTTATACAAAAGAGAGGCTTAAAAGTTAAGAAATAGACGGCAGCCTATTTAAAGGGAATATGTTAAATTGTTGAAGATGTATGTGAGAGGCAGGTAAGAAAATGTTGCAGGAAGCACCACATTTCTAAAGACACATCAAAATGCTGTCCCTCGAGAGGATGGAGATCTCGGCTTTCACAGATTCGGGCAGTTTTAAAATGAAGTGAAAACAATCTTGTTGACTTTCCGCCTAATGCAAGTAAATCAACTGTGAGCTCAATATTGAATTGAAATCTCTTAAGATACAGTGACTTATAACCTGTCCAGATATGATTAACAAAGACCTGTGATTAAAAATGGGAATATAGATGGCTTGTGACAGGTAAATCTCTCTAGTTTCAGTGTGGAAGTTTCTATTGTTCCCTAAATTCTTAGACTTGGGTCATTTTCTGGTTTGTAATGTGGGAACTTGTACAGATTTCATTATTATTAGGAATTCCACCAGCAGGTTGAAACTTGGAACAAATACTTCTAGTCTCCTAGAAGAAATGAGTAACCTCAAAGTCCAGTGTCACCTTCATAACACGGGCAGCCTCCAGCTTAGAAACGGACTGCAGTCCAGAAGTTCATTGGGAAGCTGACGAGTGAGCGTTCAGAACACATTCTCCCACTGAAACGGTTTCGTCACCGTAGCTGCTTTCCTAAGTGAGCAAAAAATTCTATTTAATTCATCATGACTCAAAAGAAGGTGTTAATACTAAAGTAGTGTTATTTTATTATTTTAATTTCTGTTATTATTTCATTTTATTTTTATTTTTGGGGTGTGCCACACAGCATGTGGGGTCTTACTTTCCCAACCATGGATCAAACTTGCCCTTCCTGAATTGGGAGCTTGGAGTCTTAACCACTGGGCGACCAGAGAAGTCCCTAAAATAGTGTTACTTTAAATATATCATTTGACCACTTATGATACTATAATTGTGAAGAAATATACTTTAATTTTTAAATTAGACTGGTAGATATCTCCACTTTATTTCCCTAACGGGTTAACAAATTACTGACATTAGGGAGGTAGAACACATCCACTTGGGTTTCTCTGGTGGCTCAGACGGTAAATAATCTGCCTGCCCATTCAGGAGACCCAGGTTTGATCCCTGGATAAGGAAGATCCTCTGGAGAAGGGCATGGCAAACCACTCCGGTATTCCTACCTGGAGAAGTCCATGGAAAGAGGACCCTGGCCGGCTCCAGTCCAGGGGGTCACAAACAGTCAGACACGACTGAGTGCCTAACACACACACAACATGTCTCCTTGGGTCCTAAGACTATGCTAACCCATGGCGATTCTGCCATTGAAGAATAACAGAGACATTTTTTTAAAATGTTATTCATTACCCATTTATTTTGTATTAGAGAATACAATGATTGTATACCTGACCACTCATTAGCTGTGTGACCTTGGGCAATTTACTGACTCTCTCTGACCCTCAGAGAGCTGTTGGGAAAATAAGGTAATTTTTCTTGTTTATAATTTTTCTTTGCTAGTCCAGTTTCCACACCTCCAGGCTCCCCTGTCCTTTACTATCTTCTAGAGTTTGCTCAAACTCATGTCCACTGAGTCGGTGATGCCATCCAACCATCTCATCCTCTGTTGCCCCCTTCTCCTGCTGTCAATCTTTCCCAGCAGCAGAGTCTTTTTCAGTGAGTGGACTCTTTGCATCAGGTGGCTAAAGTACTGGAGCTTCAGCTTCACCATCAGTCCTTTCAATGAATATTCAGCGTTGATTTCCTTTAGGATTGACTGGTTTGATCTTCCATTTAAAGGACTCTCAAGAGTCTTCTCTAGCACAATTTGAAAGTATCAGTTCTTTGGCTCTCAGCCTTCTTTTATGGTTCAACTCTCATTTCTGTACGTGACTACTGGAAACACAATAGCTTTGACTGCACAGACCTTTGTTGACAAAGTGATGTCTCTGCATTTTAATGTCTGGCAGGTACCTTCACATATATCCTAGCAGTTCTCATTGGAGGGAAGTAAGGATATTTAGCTTTCCCTCATCACCCACAGGACAATTGCCTCGTCTTAAGATGTTTTTGGTTGTCATCACACTTCAATTATTCTTGCCTGGAAAATTCCATGGACAGAGGAGCCTGGTGGGTCACAGTCCATAGGGTTGCAAAGAGTCGGATATGTCTTAGTAACTGAACAACAAGAAGAAACGGAACATAAGGCCTGACATACAACAGGCACCCAATAGGAGGGGACAGCTCACACGAGAACCAGCCAGGACAGGGAATCCAGCATAACAACTTGTTTCCAGTGCTCATGGATGGGATGCCATCTTCGTAGGAATTAGGGAACAATTAGCTTTACTGGTGGCTCAGAGGGTAAAGCGTCTGCCTGCGATGTGGGAGACCTAGGTTCAATCCCTTGGATTGATTGGGAAGATCAATTGAGTTGGGAAAATCCCCTGGAAAAGGAAATGGCAACCCACTCCAATGCTCTTGCCTGGAAAATCCCATGGATGGAGAAGCCTGTTAGGCTGCAGTCCACGGGGTGGCAAAGAGCCGGGATACGACTGAGCGACTTCATTCAGATTTTAGCGCCTTACAACACACACCTGTGCCCTCTGCCGTGTTTTCAGTCCTTTCCACGTTTCTGTTTGGTCCTTGGAGAAAAATGTTCATTGAAAAGGTAATGCCATTTTTGTCCAGAACCTGCAGTTTTCTCTGGTTCACAAGAAACTGGTGGACGGGAGACTGGATAATTAAAAGAAAAAGGTGCAAGTTTTGCATAGAATCTCTGTCCTATATTGAAAAATGACTACCAGTCTATCAGATGAGCCAGGATGGCAATTTAAATTTGCTTCTTAAAGTGAGGTTTAAGGTTAAAAAAGTATCTCATTTGCACTCCATATTTTTCCTTTCAGTTCTTGTTCTTTTGGATTATAATGTGGAAGTGGACTGGGGGTACTGACTGCATCCTAAACTTACTTAAATAAATGTTAAAGATTGCTTGCTTGGTTTTTGATGTTGTCCCTTTCCCCATAGGTAGATTAAAAAATATGTATCTCTATACCATTCAACCAACTCAAAATAATTATCACATTTCTTGGTTGCACAATTCTGTAGCTTTAAGGGCATACGTTTCACAGCATTTTCACTCTCTTAACAGTTTGTGCATTTTCATTCCTCTGTAAGGTATGAATATATTACACTAAGAGATATTATATAAATGAGACCATTACTCAAAATGAGAATCTTCTCTACTAACAGCATCACTATTTGTAGCACATAAGACTAAATAAATGTCTCCCATGAGTGACTAAATGCAAAATAAAAAGTAACCACTCAACTTTAATAGTTTAAAAAATGCTGTTAAACATAATGGCTTCTTGACATTCAAGAGGCACTATGTTTTAAGTGATCTTCATTTTTTAAGAACTACTTTATTTTCATTTAAAATATTGATGATAAATCAAGTTCTCTAGAGTCAGGAGCCAGAGAGGAGAAGCTTTCTTAAGAAAATAAATGTTCATGGACTCCAGAGTTCCAAGGTGCTTTTTTAAAAAAAAAAAAAAAAACTTTGCTTTTGTTTGGTTTTGTTTTGGTGTTCTCCTGAGGCTAGGTAATAACATTATATAAATGAACAACCCGAAAAAACTGAGCAATCTTATTTCTGGAGATGTTCTTCGATGCCTGCTGTTATGTACTTTTGACCACATCCTGCCTTCCTCCCTTTAACCTTTAGGGGGAGCGCTCATCTCTATCGGGACACCCGAAGAACAACATGGCCCCGTGGGACCACCAGAGAATGAAATAGTCTTGAAAAGGAGCAGACAGGCAGAGGAGGAAGGATGTAGTGACCTCTTTCCTTTCGTATCCCTTGCTAATCTGGAAAACTAGCCCTGGAATTAAGCTCTAAGGGAAAAGAAGGCAAGGAGAAAGTGGCAGGTACCCCCAGACGTGCTTTTAGCCTGGAATTATGTGAAGATTAACCCAAGCTGATCCAGTTAAAAGAAGAAAACTCTAGCTAGGATTAGTGGGCATGGAACTGACATTCCCAGTGCTGTATTGTGGGAATGTGGGGGTATGTACCAGGCAAGGATTTGGTGGAGGGGGGTTGATGAGGGAGAAAAGACACAGGCATAGTTCCCAAATGAGTAACACGTTGTTGCTCAGTCACTAAGCCATGTCGGACTCTTTTCAACCAAATGGACTGCAGCACGCCAGGTTGCCCTGTCCTTCACTATCTCCCAGAGTTTGCGCAAATTTATGTCCACTGAGTTGGTAATGCTATCTAACCATTTCATCCTCTGCCATCCTTTTCTCCTTTTGCCTTCCATCTTTCCCAGCATCAGAGTCTTTTTCCAATAAGCCAGCTCTTTCATCAGGTGGTCAAAATGCTGGAGCTTCGGCTTCAGCATCAGTCCTTCCAATGAATATTTAAGGTTGATTTTCTTTAGGATTGATTGTTTTGATCTCCTTGCAGTCCAAGGGACTCTCAGTTCTTTGGTGCTCAGCCTTCTTTATGGTCCAATTTTCACATCCACACATGACTACTGGAAAAACCATAGCTTTGACTATACATATAAATGAGTAATGTGCTTAGGTGATTATAGAGTGATGCCAGAGCAAAGCCCTAACCTCTGCCTGCTCGACCCTACGCTCTCTGAGGGCAGGGCCTGGGTCTGTCTTATTCCTGACTATGTTCCCAGTCTCTGCAATAGTGTTCGGCACACAGCAGAAAGGCATCCCACCAACGATCCATTTACCACAAGAAAACATGACCAATACTTGCTTAAAGACTTTGAGCAACTCATCTAGCTTTCCTGCATTTTAGTTTCCGTATTATCAAAAATGTAAGAGATGAATTAAATGATTCTTCTGGCAACTTATAGCCCCATGAAGCTACAAAATATGCCCCTAAGTTAGGGAGTTTGGAATGGACATGTACACTCTACTGTATTTAAAATGGATAACCCAGAAGGTCCTACTGTGTAGCACAGGGGACTCTATTCAATCTTATGTGGCAGCCTGGATGGGAGGGGGGTTTGGGGGAGAGTGTATACGTGTGTGTGCCTGGCTGAGCCCCTCTGCTGTGTGCCTGGTACTATCATCACATTGATAATTGACTATACCCCAATATAAAATAAAAAGCTGTTTTTTTTTTAATTTGCTCCTAAGATTTAAGCATTTTTTGTTGTTGTTCAGTTGCTCAGTCATGTCCGACTCTTTGAAACCTCATGGACTGCAGCATGCCAGGCTTCCCTGTCCTTCACTATTTTACTATGAAAAATATAGCAATCACAAAATCTACAGATGTATGTCCAGAGATATGACAGCCAGCCCCCTGTTTATTAATACATCACTTGGAGTCGCAGTTGAGAAAAATAAAAAATGTGCAGGTATTTGTCAAATTACATCTTTCTCTCCTATTCAGTGCAGTACCGAGGTCCACCCCCATACACCATGAAAGAGATCTGCATTCTGGCTGCCATCCACGTGGGGGTATTTTCATCTTGCTGGGGTCAGCAGCATTATTTGTCTGGAATTCTCTAAGATTTCATTCTTGGCTTAATGAACAGCCATATTCGATAGTGTGCAACAGGAAAAAATTGCCAAAGCATGCAAGTCCCATGGAGAGCAAGCCCCCTTAGAGTGGCGTGGCAGTAGAGCCAGATGGACACAGGTTTTGGAGTCAAATCTGCCACAGTGTGAACTCTGATGAGATACTTGACCTCTTTGACTATATTCACCTCCTCCGTCATCTGGTAATAGCTCCCGCCCCACTGAGCTGGGAAGATAAAATGAAACGATGTATGTAAAACGTGTGTCCATAGTTAACACTCAGTGAATGGTAGCAGCTATTAAGATCCCTTCACTTGTTCAGACACATCAAAAAGAAATGATTTAAAGGACAAAAAAGGAGGATGATGAACTGTAGTTGGCAGATGAGAAATTGAAAGGACTGAGAAAGAGACTGAATTTAGAGTCAGAAAATCAGGAAAACCTCCCCTACTTACAGGATATATGATCTGAGGCCAGTCACTTTATCTCTCGAATCCAGCTTCCTCTTCTGTAAAAACAAGATTAATCCCGAGCCCCTAGAAAGCACTTTGTAAATCCTATGCTTCTATTCAATTGTTCAGAGTTTTACTATTATTGCAGTGGGACAAATGGTTCAACAACACACTAATAACAGGCTTATAGAGCTTTGACATACCTGTGGACAGACGGGAAGCAGTAGCTAAGGATTTGCGATGTTGACATCCTGGACTGGAGAGAGAGCAATTTGTTTTTGTCTCTCTTGACAGTTGGGAAGCCAGGAAAGTAGAATTAGAATTACAACCAGTTGTAGGTTCTTCCGGAGGAGTGGCAGCCTGACCAAGATGGGGTAGAGGAATTAAGCACGCTTGTCTTGTGCGCTGTTCAGAACTATTTCCTTAGATGTAACCACCACCATCTTTCATTTCAGAAGAAGCTCTTTCTATGATTCCAAGGCATCTCATGCCCAAACACAGGTTTAAGAAAGTCACATAGCAGAAGACGAGAGAACAAAACTTGAACAGCAAAGAGATTTCTTCTCAGCCCCTTTAACCACGTCGAGCAGAAAAGTGGAATGGCAGAAAGCAAGGCTTAAGTAAGTAAGTGTTAGTTGCTCAGCCGTGCCCGACTCTTTGTGACCCCATGGACCACAGCTCACCAGGCCCTGTGTCCATGAGATTTTCCAGGCCAGGATACTGGAGTGGGCTGCCATTTTCTTCTCCAGGACACCTTCCCTGTCTTAGGTATACGCTAACCGTATCGAAGTTCACCTCGGAGCTTAGTTTGGAGCTTGTCTTCTTTAGAGATGTTGTTATTCTCATAAAAGTTTCAAGGATCCACAAATCACTAGTCATACACCAGTCCCCACCAGCTTTGACAAATCCTGACATCCCCTGGCAAACCAGAGTGAGACTTGGGGTACTTTTCAGAGCAAGAATGACTAGCTGGGAGGAGCTGATGGTCCACTGGAGGGGCAGCCGGGGGCCATTAAACCTAGCTGGTCATTAATCTTCAGGAAATGCCCAGAGCCAAGGTCAGCATTGCTATTATAAACTAAAAATGAAAAGAAAAAAAAGAAAGAAAGGCATGTAGCTCTTTTTTATGGATGATACAGTTTCAATTGGCACATATTGAACATTTCTAGAGATTTAATTAAGCAATCAGATTGCTTGAGTGGTCTCGATATTCAGTGCCTTTTATAGAGTTCTTTAATGACTATGCATAGAATTATTCTGGATACTTTATGGACCATAGCAAGTGAAGTTTTATGCCTTCCCAGGAATGTGGTGAACCTTGCCACCAAGACTCTAGCTTAAACAAAGGTTTTTGTTGCTGTTTCTGTTGTTTAGGGAGTTGGTGGTTGGGTTCTTAGACTTGTGTCTAAGAAAATGTAGCCAAAAGCATTAATGTGAAGATCATTTACTGACACATTTGACTTTGCCTCTAGGATCTATTTCACTGAAATGGTAGAACCATTGTCTACTGAGGCCAGGGGAGGCAGCAGACTTCATACTGTACCATCATTCATTTATTTTCAAGGGCACAGGGATGCAAACAGTATTTTCAGCATGAAGGATATAACAATGGACAAAATCTGTAAGATCCACATCCACCCGCAGGGCAGCCTAGCGCGGTGATTAAGGGAACTGACTCTGGAGCCGACTCAGGTCATCTCGCGTGCCGTATGCTGTCATGCCCAACTCTTTGCAACCCCATGGACTGTGGCCCATCAGGCTCCTCCGTCCACCGGATTTTCCAGGCAAGAATACTGGAGTGGGGTGCCACTTCCTCCTCCAGGGGATCTTCCCGGCCCAGGGATCAAACCCTGACCTTCTGTGTCTTCTTCATTGCAATGGATTCTTACCCGCTGAGCCATCAGGGAACTACCTGGCTCCATATCTTCACATGTTCACTCACTAGCTGTGAGGTATTGGACAGAGTCTTTACCCTCTCTGTGCCTCAGTCTCTTAAGCTTTAAAATGGAATTGGAATAGTTCTTTCCTCAAAGAAGTCCTTGTAAAGACTTCATATAAATACTCACAAAAACACTTAGAATTAACACACAGAAAGTAACATGAACTATATCAGTAATCTATCATGATGACATCCTGGTGCACAGAAATAAGACAAGATGAAAGGAAAGAAATCAGTAAACAAGATATCTGTGAATAATGATAAGTGGTATAAAAAATTACCACAATGCAATGTGACTGGTTGTTGCTGCTGTTCAGTCGTTCAGCCACGTCTGACTCTTTGCAACCCCGTGGACTGCAGCACACCAGACGTCCCTGTCCTCCAACGTGGTTGCAGTGGGGATAAGTTTGCCGGGGTATTTTTCTCTGATGCATGACATTTGTGACTAGCCCAGAATTAGTAGGGTCTCTCTTACTGGGATCTGGAGAAGGGCCATGCCCAGTGGAGAAAATAGCAAGCTCAAAAGGCCATGAAATGGGACTGAGTTTGGAGTGAGTGATAGAAGACCAAGGTGACTGGAACGTGGTAAGGATCTGGAGAGTAACACAGATGAAGTGGAAGAAGTGACAGGGACCAACGCATATGTGGCATAGTAGACCAAGCTAAGGAGAGGAGTCTGGTAACATGCAAAGTATCGTCTGGGATCTCCACAATAACTATGTGCATATGTCCAGCCTTGGATGCACAGCTACTTTACTGGCAGAACCTTCGCTGTGAACAATTCTAACACATAAAGAGTTTGGGTTCCATTTTTAATACATTGAAAATCACTGCAGTAGGTGGAAGGAGTAGACGTCTGATAATCAAGTTTTGTGCATTTAAAAGCGAACTCCAGGGTCTATGCGGAGAATGAGCTGAGTGTGGGCAGGGGTGGAGGAGGGGAGAAGAGTATTTCTGACCAGTCTAGATTTGTGGGTTGTGTGATACTGGTCCGCTCATCCATTTCAGTTCATTGAATTTAACTCACATTGACTGAATGCCGATGGTGCTTGAAGTTTGTATCAAGTGGGAGGAACACAGTTAAGGCCCCTGCACTAAAAGAGCCTGGATTCGGTGGGGAAATGGACAATGAGAGCAATAAATAACTCCATAAGTCCTGACGATTCTCTCCCAAGAAAAAGAGTCAAATTAGGAGAGGAAGTCAAGAAAGGCTTCGGGAAGGAAACAACACCAGAGGTGAACCTTGAAATGCAAACAAGTAGAAATGGAAACTCATCAGAGGTTGCAGAGTGAACAAGAAATGGAGGTGTGAACTCGCCTGTTGAGTAGGGAACTGAAGCTTGGTGAGTGGAGTTGGGGCAGAGGCTGCTTAGGCAGAGTGATAACTGGTTCAGCTGGAGAGGTTGTATGTCCAACTCTCTGTGACCCCATGGACTGCAACATGCCAGGCTTCCTGTCCTTCATCATCTGCTGCAGCTTGCTCAAACTCAAGACCATTGAATCAGTGATGCCATCCCCCCATCTCATCCTCTGTCGTGCCCTTCTCCTCCTGCCTTCAATCCTTCCAGGCATCAGGGTCTTCATGAGTTGGCTCTTCACATGAGGTGGCCAAAATCATCATCTGCTGCAGCTTGCTCAAACTTAAGACCATTGAATCAGTGATGCCATCCCCCCATCTCATCCTCTGTCGTGCCCTTCTCCTCCTGCCTTCAATCCTTCCAGGCATCAGGGTCTTCATGAGTTGGCTCTTCACATCAGGTGGCCAAAATATTGGAGCTTCAGCATCAGTCCTTCCAATGAATATTCAGGATTGATTTCCTTTGGGATTGACTGGTTGGATCTCCTTGCAGTCCAAGGGACTCTCAAGAGTCTTCTCCAACACCACCGTTCAAAAACATCAATTCTTTGGCGCTCAGCTTTCTTCACAGTCCAACTCTCACATCCATACATGACCACAGGAAAAACCTTAGCCTTGACTAGATGGACCTTGGTTGGCAAAGTAATATCTCTGCTTTTTAATATGTTATCTAGTTGGTCATAACTTTCCTTCCAAGGAGTAAACATCTTTTGATTTCATGGTTGCAGGTCACCATCTGCAGTGATTTTGGAGCCCAAAAAATAAAGTCTGTCACTGTTACCACAGTCTCCCCATCTACTTGCTGTGAAGTGATGAGACCAGATGCCATGATCTTAGTTTTCTGAATGCTGAATTGAAAACTAGATCTTTCACTCTCCTCTTTCACCTTCACCAATAGGTTCTTTAGTTCCTCTTCACTTTCTACCATTGAGGTGACATTATCTGCATGTCTGAGAATATTGATATTTCTCCCAGCAATCTTGATTCCAGTCTATGATTCATCCAGCCCAGAATGTCACATGACATACTCTGAATGTAAGTTATATAAGCCAGGTGACAGTATACAGACTTGACGTCCTCCTTTCCCAATTCGGGACCAGTCCATTGTGCCATAGTTCTAACTGTTGCTTCTTGATCTGCATACAGACTTCTCAGCAGGCAGGTCAGGTGGTCTGATATTCCCATCTCTTTAAGAATTTCCCACAGTTTGTTGTGATCCACACAGTAAAAGGCTTTAGTGTAGTCAAAGCCCAAAGAGAAAAAGTAGCAATTGCTAATAATTGTTCCAAATGGAGATAATTACTATTCACATATGAGTACATGCTGCTGCTAAGTCGCTTCAGTCGTGTCCGACTCTGTGTGACCCCATAGACAGCAGCCCATCAGACTCCCCCGTCCCTGGGATTCTCCAGGCAAGAACACTGGAGTGGGTTGCCATTTCCTTCTCCAATGCATGAAAGTGAAAAGTGAAAGGGAAGTCGCTCAGTCGTGTCTGACTCTTCGCGACCCCATGGACTGCAGCCCACCAGGCTCCTCCACCCATGGGATTTTCCAGGCAAGAGTGCTGGAGTGGGGTGCCATTGCCTTCTCCAATATGAGTACATATGTTCCTATTATTTTGCAAAATATGGTTTAACTATAATTGCATGGTAGCCCTAACACAGTGTTTAATCTGCTTTTTAAAAATCCAACAATAGAGGAGCATCATTTCAGATGAAGGATCACATTGCAACTATATCATTGCTTTTTGCTTTGTTTCTGTTTTCAATTTTTATTAAAATATAGTTTATTTACAATGCTGTATTAGTTTCTGGTGTACAGCAAAGTCAATCAACTATATATGTACACACACATATACACATACATATAATCCACTCTTTTTTAGATTCTTGTCCCATATAGGTCATTATAGAGTATTGAGCAGAGTTCCCTGTGCTATATAACAGATCCTTGTTATTTATTTATTTTATATATAGCAGTGTGTATATGCCATTCCCAATCTCCAAATTTATCCCACCCCTTTATCCCCTGGTAACTGTACATTTATTTTCTATATCTGTGACTCCTCTATTTCTGTTTTGTAAATAAGTTTATTTGGACCGTGTTTTTTTTTTTTTTTTTAATTTTATTTTTACTTTATTTTACTTTACAATACCATATTGGTTTTGCCATTGGACTGTTTTTTTTTTTTTTTTTTTGAGATTTTACATACAAGTGATATTGTATGATACTAGTCTTTCTCTGTCTGACTTATTTCTCTTTCAGCATGTCTTAGAGAATCTCTACTGCTGCTACTGCTGCTAAGTCATGTCAGACATGTCCGACTTTGTGTGACCCCATAGACGGCAGCCTACCGGGCTCTGCCATCCATGGGAGTTTCCGGCAAGAGTAGTGGAGTGAGACGCCAGTGCCTTCTCATAGAGAATTTCTAGCTCCATCCATATTGCTGCAAATGGCAGCATTTCATTCTTTTTTATGGTTGGACAATACTGTTGTTTGATTTAATTGGAATGTGGCTTTCTGTCATATGGATACCCACCATATATTCAAATCATCACTTATTACTGGAAATACCAGTTATTTCCAGTTGTTTTTTTTTTTTTTTTTCCAATTGCAATGTGTATGCTGCTGTTGCTGCTGTTGTTTAGTCACTAAATTATATCCAGCTCTTTGAGATTCTATGGACTGTAGCTTGCCAGGCTCCTCTGTCCATGGGATTCTCCAGACAAGAACACTGGAGTGGGTTGCTGTTTCCTTCTTCAAGAGATCTTCCCAACCCAGGGATTGAACCCAGGACTATTTGAAGTATTCTTGTAATATAGAGTATGTATATTTTAAAAAATCTTAATCCATGAACATGGTATATTTCTCCATCTATTAGTGTCCTCTTTGATTGCTTTCATCAGTGTTTTATAGTTTTCTATATATAGGTCTTCAGTTTCTTTACGTAGATATATTCCTAAGTATTTTATTCTTTTTGTTCCAATGGTGAATGTAATTGTTTCCTTCATTTCTCTTTCTATTTTCTCATTATTAGTGTATAGGAATGCAAGGGATTGCTGTGCTGATTTTATATCCCGCAACTTTACTATATTCATTGATTAGCTCTAATATTTTTCTGGTGGCGTCTTTAGGGTTTTCTGTGTAGAGGTTCATGTCATGTCTCTGCAAACTGTGAGAGTTTTACTTCTTCTTTTCCAATTTGGATTCCTTTTATTTCTTTTTCTGCTCTGATTGCTATGGCCAAAACTTCCAAAACTATGTTGAATAGTAGCGGTGAAAGTGGGCACCCTTGTCTTGTTCCTGACTTTAGGGAAAATGCTTTCAATTTTTCACCATTGAGGATAATGTTTGCTGGGGTTTGTCATATATAGCTTTTATTATGTTGAGGTATGTTCCTTCTATTCCTGCTTTCTGTAGAGTTTTTATCATAAATGGATGTTGAATTTTGTCAAAGGCTTTCTCTGCATCTATTGAGATAATCATATGGCTTTTATTTTTCAATTTCATACACAACGGAGTATTACTCAGCCATTAAAAAGAATACATTTGAATCAGTTCTAATGAGGTGGATGAAACTGGAGCCTATTATACAGAGTGAAGTAAGCCAAAAAAAAAAAAAAAACACCAATACAGTATACTAACGCATATATATGGAATTTAGAAAGATGGTAATGATAACCCTGTATGCGAGACAGCAAAAGAGACATAGATGTATAGAACAGTCTTTTGGACTCTGTGGGAGAGGGAGAGGGTGGGATGATTTGGGGGGATGTCATGGAAACATGTATAATATCATATAAGAAATGAATCACCAGTCCAGGTTCAATACAGGATCCTTGGGGCTGGTGCACTGGGATGACCCGGAGGGATGGTACAGGGAGGGAGGTGGGAGGGGGGTTCAGGATGGGGAACATGTGTGCGCCCATGGTGGATTCATGTTGATGTGTGGCAAAACCAATACAATACTGTAAAGTAATTAGCCTCCAATTAAAATAAATAAATTTAAATTTAAAAAATATAAAATAAAAAATTTTAAACACATGGTGTCCAAAACTTTGTCCCAATCCATTCTGATCATCTGTGGTATGTCAACTTGTGTGACCAAGGAATGCCCAGATTAAACATTATTTCAGGATATGTCTGTGAGGGTGTTTCCAGATGAGACTGCCATTTGAATCAATGACTCAGCAAGGTGAATTACCCTTCCCAGTGTGTCTGGGCATCACCCAACACAGTGAGGGCCTGACTAGATCAGAAAGAAGAAAGAAGTCCCCCCTTTTTTTCCCCCTTGCCTCACTGTATGAGCTGGGGTATTTCATTTCATTTTCTCCAGGTCTTGGAATGAGATTCATACAATCATCTCCCCTGATATGTGTAGATATATAGATATGGCCATAGATATACACCACTATATATGTGTGTGTGTGTATATATATATAAGATGCAGAGGATGAGACAGTTAGATAGAATCACCAACTCAGTGGATGTGAATCTGAGAAAACTGCCAGAGATAGTGAAGGACAGAGGGGCCTGGTGGCTGCAGTCCATGGGTCACAAGGAATCGGACGTGACTGAGTGACTGAACAACAATATATGTGATTCATTCTTTGCTTCCAGACATGTGTGAGTTGAAGCATGATCTCCAAAAAGATAATTCATACTGACCCTCACTGAACATGACTTTATTTCAAAAGGAATCTTTGCAGAGGTGATTAAGCTAAAGATTTGACATAAGGTCATTCTGGATAATGGCAAGCCCTGAATCCAAAGACAAGCGGCCTTACAAGAGCAAAGAGAGAGGAGACACGCCAGAAGAGAGCACACAGAGCGGAAGGTCATGTGAAGTCGGAAGCAGAAACGGGAGTTTGGCAGCTACAACCCAAGGGACCCCTGGAGCCACCACAAGCTGGAGGAAGAAAGAAGGGTTAATTTAAGACAATGAATTTCTATTATTTTAAGCCACTAAATTTCTGGTAACTAGCTACAGCAGCCACATGGAGCTATACACAGTCCTACAAAGAAGTCCTGTTCTGATTCCCTCTCCCAGTCACTGTGAAACATTCCTTACAGGTAAGTGTCCCAGGGGCTGGCAGTCCACCAACTGAGATCCCATCCTATTGATTAAAGAAACATTTATTGAGCACTTACAATATGGCAGGCCTTCTTATAGGGTCTATGTGCATGTGTGTTGAGTCACTTCAGCTGTGTCCAACTCCTTGCAACCCCATGGACTGTAGCCCACCAGGCTCCTCTGACCATAGAATTCTCCAGGCAAGAATATTGGAGTGGGTAGTCATGCCCTTCTCCAAAAGATCTTCCTGATCCATGGATTGAATCTGCATCTCCTGTATCACAGGCAGATTATTTACCCTCTGAACCACCTGAGAAGCCCCATCCCGGTTCTAGATGTAAACAAAAGTAAGAAGACATGGTCCTTGCTTTTGAGAGGCAAACATTAGATGAACACCTACCAGCTAACCACAGGGTTACTATGGGTTCATTGACCGAGTTCAAAGCTTGGACCTTACACAGTGGATGATGGAGCTCTTAGAAAGGTTTAGATGGCTATTACGCACACCTCAGCCTCCCCTGATACTGGACACCTTTCCTGCCATCTCTTCTAGGGCCAGCCTGGACATCTCCCTGCAGCCCGCTGCGAGTCCCCCAGCTCTACACATGCTGGCCCTGGTTTTCCCCCATGACCATGAATAACATCCCTCCATAGTCATTGCCCCAGAATAAATATCTGGTCTCAGCTCCTAGCCTCATCTGATCTCTCAATGGGGCCAAGGTGGTGCTACATTAATTACTGTTTTTCATTCAGTTAAGAATCATTTACTCAGCATCTATTATTTGCCAGTCCCTGGTTGTACAAAAATGAATTAAATAAAGTCTTCACCCTTAAGATATTTGCCAGCTATATTAGCTTGCTAGGGCTGCCATTACAAAATACCACAACAGGATGGTCTAAATAACAGACGTTTATTTTCTCACAATTCTGGAGGGTGAACTTCCAAGACCAAGGTGTCAGCATGGTTGGCGTCTGATGAGGCTTCTCTCCTTAGGTTGTAGGAAGCAACCTTCTTACTGTGTCTTCACGTGGCCTTTCCTGGGCGAATGCATGCTCATGGCACCTTTCCTCTCCTTTTAAGGACACCAATCCTGTTGGATCAGGGCCCCACCCTTATGATATCACTTAACCTTAATTAGCTCCTACAAGGCCCTCTTTCCATATTCAATCATTCTAAGGGTTAGGTTTTCAACATACAGATTTTGGGGCGGACCCAATACTGTCTCCAAGACCATCTAAGTACAAAAGTGAAATACGTACAGACAATTGTCGTAGTGTGGCACAAATACTATAAAAGTATTCAGTATTTCTAGAGTGGAGCTTCTAACCAGTCTAGGTGGATCTTCAATGAAAAGAGGGAGGGATTCAAGTGGATGAGATGAGGCAGGGAATCCAGGCAAACAGAACAGTCTTTTTAGGACCTGAACAAGAAATAGTGTGGTCCGCAGGAGAGAGGGCTGAAATACAAAGAGACAGTTGGGGTATCATGGACTTGGGAGTCATGCTGTGACCTCAAGAAAACTCCTATCCCTCCTATTATCTCTGTTAATGTCTTGTTTTCCATATTACCGTCATCACACCCTCCCTCCTCAACTCCAATCAAAAGGTTAAATCCTGGATCTCAGTCCTAGAAATATTTAAAATACAATCATAGCCCTTTATCTTTTGTATAACACTTTACAGTTTTCAAAGGCACCTTTACCATGTCATTTAACCTTTAAAACTGACCAATGGAAGAGAACAAATATTATATCCACGTACAAGATGAAACCAAGATTCTAACAATAATAAAAATATTAGTAATAATAACTGCCTTGGCTGAGGTCAGAGGGCTGTGTTGGAGTTAGTGTAGAGCTGAAATCCAGGGGGTCTGCCTGCCGATCCAGTTTCTCTTTTCAACACTACCTGTATTTTTCTCTGCTCTTTACCTCATAGTAAGTCACATTTCCCCAATAATGCATCTACATCTTGACAGAGCTTTCTGGAAGTGATGTGTTAACCAACAGAAGAAACTCTCCGCGTGGGAATGCTGGGCCCGGCAAGATTTTTTTTTGGCCAGGCAGGCCTGTCAAAGTCCATCGAATCACACATGGGCCTCACAAAGGGCCAACCCAGAGCAAAGCCCTTGGGGATAGTTTGCCAAAAGGAGCGAATTAAAGCACTTCCAAGTCAGGAAATGCCAGGCTAGGCTTTTCTGTGGTGTTACCTTACTGGCCCAAAGCAGACCAAACGGTAATTTACCTACAGCCTGGCCCGTTACCCTCAGTCCTTCACTGGACCTTTGCCAGTGTTGCCAAGACAACAACTCTCACCTCCAGGGTCATTTTCAGTTTCAAACACAAACTTCCTATGGACTTGGCTGAACGTCTGAGGCAGCAAAACTTTAAGTCACTGAAATGTGCGAGGAATAAGTTCTTTAAGTTTCCAATAAATCTGAGACGTGAGTCCTTTGAAAAACGTTGCCATTTTGGATGGACGCGTCTCTCAAATGCTTTCCTTGTGTCTCTTTCTTCTCGCGTGATCCAAAGAGTCTAATTTAACTGAAGGTTTTCTGGGTGACTCAGGTGCCCCTGGCCTTTCCAACACACACATATCTGACTCCAAGATAAAATCTAAGCTCGTCTAGCTTAGGAAAGATGCCTTCACTGTTCCCCCTAACCTACCTTTCTGAGCTCATGTTGTCTCTCTGCAGACCCTGTAATCCAGGAATATAGAAGTAGTCATTATTTTTAGAACATTCACAGGACACACCATGTCCTATCTCATCATCGAGTGTTTATATATAGAACGGCTCTATGAGCCCGTCACTCTTTTCTCTGCTTACAAATTTTATTCAGCCTTGACTGTCAAGCTGGTCTGCCACCTCCTACATGAAACCTACTTCAAACCTCACAAAACCTCTCCCTTGCCATAATCCCAGAGTACTTTGCACAAACTACTTTATCACAAGTATTCATGTGTCTGACTCCCTCACTTCATCTTTGTATGACAGTGTCTACTTAGCACAGCCTTGGCCTAATGTAGGTGCTAAATACATAGTTATCATTGTGACCAAATAAACGAGGACTAAACTCTTATTCACAAATATCGTTTACCTGGTGTTTGCTATGTGCCTGAGACTTCCCATGTATGTCTCATTTAATTATTATAGCAATCCAGAAAGTTCAGAGCTTGAAATCAAACTCAGCTCTCCTGTCTCCAAAATCCAGGCATTTCCTTTATGCTCCACAGCATAGCACATTCTGAACAAATCAACATTCTAAACCAAGAACAGACTGGGTGTTAATCAATTGGAGAGTGATGTGTGGCCTTAATGCCTTGCTGCTGCTGACAGTAAAGGGATAGGGTGGGTTGAATGAGACCAGGATCAAGGGCTTGGATAGTTAGGAGGGTCTGGGCAGGAAGTAGAGGTCAGAAAGGCAATATGGAGGGTCAAACGAGAGAGCTGCTACCGGAAAAGGCAAACAAGGATTAAAAATCCATCACATAGAGACAGACGTGTGGGTTCCACAGGGAGAGTGATGGGGCAGGGATGGATTGGGAGGTTGGGATTAGCAGGCACAAATTAGTATATATAAAGTGGATAAACAGTGAGGTCTTACTCTATAGCACTGAATTCAATATCTTGACAAAGCATAACAGAAAAGAATATGAAAAACTATATATATATATATAAAACTAAATCACTTTGCTGTACAGAAGAAATTAACACAACATGGCAAGTCAACTATACTTAAAATAAGTTTTTAAAAAGATCTAGAACTTAGAGAACAGACTTACAGTTGCCATGAAGGAAAGGGGTAGGGGAGGGATGGATTGAGAGTCTGGGATCAGCACATGCAAACTCCTATATATAAAATGGATAAACAGCAAGTTCCTATTATATAGCACATGGAACTATATTTAATATCCTGCAATAAACCATAATGGAAAATAATACGAAAAAGAATGTAGATGTATGTGTGTGTGACAGAATCACTATTCTGTACACCAGATACTAGCACATTATAAACAACTATATTTCAATAAAATAAATTTTAAAAAGATGTAGCATCTATAGTAGGAATCCAATATTCAAACATTTACAGGGCTAGGAAAGCAACATAGTTGATTAAAACTGACCACTTTCACTGAGAAATCTTTTTAAAAAATTTTTTCATTTCTATGACTCACATGGCCCTCTGGGTCTAACTTTGGTTTGACTACTTTTGAAAGCAGTATATGTGCAAGAACTGTCTGACATCCTGCTCCCTGCACACCAGGAAGAACAATAACACAAGCATGATGAAAACTGGCAGACGATACGGCACCTCTGCGTGGAGACGAGCACCAGGGGTGCGAAGCACTGGCGACGCGGATTCCAGGAGGGAGGTGAAGCCCGGTACTTCCAGATAGAGTCATATGCCAAAATGTTTGAAGGGTTATGGATGCCCAGTTAAATCTCAAACTTTTTTGGGCCTGAGGGTCAATTGGAGACCTTGTTAAAACATATTCTAGCCTCCCAGGTAGCTCAGTGGTAAAGAATCAACTTGACAATGCAACAGACTCAAGAGACTTGGGTTCGATCCTTTGGATGAGAGCATCCCCTGGAGGAGTGCGTGGTAACCCACTCTAGGATTCTTGCCTAGAGAATCCCATGGACAAGAGGAGCCTGGCGGGTGGCAGTCTGTGAGGGAGCAAAGAGTCAGACAAGACAATTACAGGAAAGGAAAAAAAAGCAGATTCTAGGACCCCATCGCAAGAGTTTCTGATTATCTGGGTGTCAGTGGATCAAAAAATGTACATTTTATACAAGTTTTCAAGTAAACTGATGCTGCCAGCCCAGGGACCACCCTTGGAACAGTATTGGGCAGTGTATGAAAGGTACCAGCTCCAGTAGTGGGTAGTCTATTTGGCACTTCTGTTCTAGAGATTTAGAGAAAGAAGCTGGAAGCAGGAGACAGCCAAGAACACCCTGGTCCGGGACAGAGGCTACTGTGGTACAGACACTTTAGAGATGCTCTGGGGAACCCGCGTAAAGACAGGGGTGAGCTGTGAGACCTCCAGAGGCTGGAGAGACTCTACCTCGACTTGAGGCTGGGGAGAAATCAAGAAGCCAAATGATGCACGGAGAATTTATTGGAAATCAGAGAACCACAAACGGTATGGAAGAGGAGAAAGTTAAGAACCTGACATAATTTGGTTTAAGGTGGCAAAGTCCAAGAGGTGGCTCGCTGGAGAGTTTTTAAGCCTAAGGGGGATTTGGGAAAAAACTGTGAACAGCAGTTCTCTGTTTCCACTGAGGGTTGGTTAATATAACCTGAGCATCCAGAACAGCAGGATGGGTTGCAGAAGGAAAAGAGCGGCAGTGTCTGACAGCTGTCAGGACAGGCATAGGCTGCCCTGGGACCTGCCAGGTTCTTACAATTCAGGTCTTTAAAATCGGATAAATGACAGACTCTGAGCACACCGAGAGACCCGTCTCTCTGACAGTGTCTCTCAAAGCACCTGACGCAGGCCACGCTAGTCGAGAAGTGTGAGAGCTGCAGAGACAGAAGTAAGTGACTCTGTGTCACAAAGCAGCGGAGGTATTCCCTTTCCAGTTCCACCTGCTTGTTGTTGTTGGGTTGCTAAGCCATATCTGATGCTTTGTGACCCCACGGACGGTAGCACGCCAGGCTCCTCTGTCCCCCACTATCTCCTGCAGTTTGCTCAGATTCATTGCACTGAGTCAGTGATGCTATCTAACCATCTCATCCTCTGTCGCCCTCTTTTCCTTTTGCCTTCAGTCTTTCCCAGCATCAGGGTCTTTTCCAGGGAGGCAGCTTTTCGTATCAGGTGGCCAAAGTATTGGAGCTTCAACTTCAGCATCAGTGCTTCCCCTTTCATTATTTGATTATCTAAAGGAGAAAGCCTTTCTGAGGTGATGTCTTTCCCACCTAACACTGGCCAATAGGTTCTTTGTTTGTTTGTTTGTTTCTTTTTTAACTGAGAGGCCTCTTCAATGGCAGAGTGCACAATAGCACATGTGAAGGTTGATGGTTATTATTTTGTTTCACAGTATTTGTTTCCTCTAAGATGAATAAGGGCTAGGTTTCCTTTTAAAGTAGCAATGAAAAGTTTCCCTCTAAATAATAAATTTAGGAAGGCAGCATCCATTGAATTAAAGCAACCTATCAAGCCAAGAATACTTATGAGTGATTTCTGCAGGTGGTACGTGGAAGGATGGTGTTTAGAAGTGAAAGTCACTCAGTCGTGTTCCACTCTTTGCAACCCCATGGACTATATAGTCCATGGGATTTTCCAGGCCAGAATATTGAAGTAGGGGAGCCTTTCCCTTCTCAGGGGATCTTCCCAACCTATGGATGGAACCCAGGTCTCCCGAATTGCAGGCAGACTCTTTACTAGCTGAGCCACAAGGGAAGCCCAAGAATACTGGAGTGGGTAGCCTTTCCCTTCTTCAGGATATCTTCCTGACCCAGGAATCGAACTGGGGTCTCCTGCATTGCAGACAGATTCTTTACCAACTGAGCTATTAGGGGAAGCCCAGTGTTTGGAAAATATTGATCAAATCTAAGCCTCTTCTTTACAAATGAGAAAACTGAAGCTCAGAAATGTAAAGGACATTGTCAGTTTCATATAGCATTTATAAGTGAAGGTGGGACCAGAGATGGGCTTGGTCAGGATGGAGGAATGGGAAGTTGGGGATTGCATCACATGTGTCTAAAGCATCTTTTTGTCTAGATTAGTGCCCGGTTCACCCCGGCTTGTGACACACACCTGTTCCCAGTCGCCTAGTCATATATGACTTTGTGCAACCCCATGGACTGTTGCCTGCCAGGCTCCTCTGTCCATGGGAGGAGGCAAGAATACTGGAGTGGGTTGACATTTTCTCCTCCAGGGGGTCTTCCTGACCCAGGGATCAAACCTGCGTCTCCAGCACTGGCAGGCAGATTCTTTACCCGTGAGCCACCTGGGAAGTTTGTAACACATCTCGCCCTAGATAAAATGAACCCTATCCCCCCAGCACTGTGATCGTCTCTCTATATGATTGACAAATGAGAACCTCTCTGTCCCGTCTGTAAAGTGAGCACTAATTTAGGATGCTGCTTGAGCACAAAATGAAGTATTACACATGTACACATCTCATTAAATCTAAAAGGTCTCAGAATATAAAGGAGATAGAAACCCATACTGCTTCTCTTCACAGTCCCCTTATATTAATAATTTAATGACTGAAAAGTAATATCAGTGTTTCTCATTGACCTTGTCCTGTTTTGAATAAAAAGAAAATAATTAAACATAGCATGCAAACATTGTATTATTTCCTGAATTGACCCTCCTGCATAAATTATTGTTCAGCAGTGATCTAAATTATATAATATTTTTACTAGATAGGCTTACTTTTTCAAGGTTTTCCTCATTAAAAAGGCAAGAATGATTCATAATTAGCACACTCAAACACCAGCTTTGGCGGAGATGACCTTTGATTATGTTGTTTGGAGGCAAATAGGTGTTTCTAAGGCATTAGAGCAGATTAAGATCTTTAGGAGATGTTCATTCTCCTAGAAGTAGGGTTCAAACCATTTTATGATTTATTAATCCCATCTTTCAGAGATCACTAAAAGATGAACTTCGGCTTTGTCTAAATAATAATAGATTCCTAATGAACATGGCCAAATTAATATGTTTTTGCTGTAAATGCATTCAGAGAGATTCAGTCAACATAAATGCAGTTTGAAAACAGATTATTAACAAACCTTCCAGTTCAGTTCAAATAAAGAACCAAAACAAAACAAAAAAAATGCATGTGCAATCAGCCCGCCAGAGATATTACAGAAATGAGTGATTTCTAACCTCTGGTGAATCAAACCTGTAACATCCATCCTATTGCACAAATAGATCATTTGGAAAGGTAAAGGCTACTTTCAGAAATAATAGTTGTATAAGGGTGTTGCGATCCCCAGTAAATTACAGAGGCAGCCTCCCACTTTCCACACTGAACCAAAGGCTGGAAGAACCTATTAATAGCATCGTTAGTTTCAAGGAGGCAGCTTACATGGAATTTGGATCTTAATGTACAGAAATAGATACTCATCTACTCTCCCAGCAATGCAACAACTTTAATGGAATAATCTTTTCAAAATGAAAACTCTGCCTTAATGAAAGTCCCCTTTTTACTGAAATAAGAAAGTGAGGCAACAAAAGTAAGTCTCTTAATTTACATGAATGATCTCCTGGCCTCACCAGAAATGTGTACTTAAGCCTGGGAATTATTTTGTTGGAAATATCCATATTAAACCTCCTGCAGAATACATTTAGTTTTAGATAATACAAACCAGGAGACATTAAACATTTTTTTTCTGAAAATGAAACTTGTAAATATTTATTTTAAAGGATCAACAGGGTAAGTTTTCTGTTGTCTAAGCAAATTTAATACCACCATGTAAAAGAGCTGAAGTTAAAGAGAATCAGTATATTTAAACCAGTAGTATGTTAGGATTGTTAGCTACATTTTAGAATAGCAGACATTTTCATGCCCCAGGATCCAGTTTTATAGTAAACTGATCTGCCCTTGGGAACAGAGTGTTTGTGTGTGTGTGTCTGTGTGTGGGTGTGTGTGTGAGGTGGGGGTAGGGGGGAAGAGAGATGAAGGGATGGTTTCATTGAATATCTGAAGGACATCTTATTTTTAATCTTTGGCCTCATCACACAACGTGTGCAATCTTAGTTCCCCAATCAGGGATCAAGTTCACACCCCCTGCTTTGGAAGAGTGGAAGTCTTGACCACTGGACGACCAGGGAAGTCCTGAGGACATCTTAAGAAAGCACGATGGGGTATGTTCCTTGTGGAATAAATTTACAATGTGGCTTCTTCCCCTACCCTGGGAATTGTATAATATGCAGCTTGTACAGCGAAATGTGGCGTCCCTGGTGCCAGGAAGGGACAGGAATGCTTTAAGGCATGATGCTTAAAGATGGAAATTGATCACACCAACCTTCATCCATGCACCCTTGCAATGAGACTTTGTAGAATTTCCTACCAACAGGAGGAGTCTATTTCCTCAACCTTTGAATGTGGGCTGACCTCATGATTTGCTTCCACCCACAGAATGTTTCGTGGTGTTGTTGCTGTGTTCACTCTCTAAGGCATGTCCAACTCTTTGAGACCCCATGGACTGTAGCACACTAGGCTTCCCTGTCCCTCACCATCTCTCAGAGGTCACCCAAATGCATGTCATTTAAGTCAGTGGTGCCATCCCACCATCTCATCCTCTACTGCTCCCTTCTCCTTTTGCCTTCAATCTTTCCCAGCATTGGGGATTTTCCAATGAGTAAGTGCTTCCCATCAGGTGGCCAAAGTATTGGGGTTTCAGCTTCAGCATCAGTCCTTCCAATGAATATTCAGGGTTGATTTCCTTTAGGACTGACTGGTTTGATCACCTTGCTGTCCAAGGGTCTCAAGAGTCTTCTCCAGCACCACAATTGGAAACCATCAGTTCTTTGGTGCTCAGCCTTCCTTATGGCTCAACTCTCATCCATACCTTGACTACTGGAAAAACCATAACTTTAACTAGATTGACCTTTGTTGGCAAAGGAATGTCTCTGCTTTTTAATATGCTGTCCAGGTTGGTCATAGCTTTACTTCAAAGGACCAAGGGTCTTTTAATTTCATGGCTGCAGTCACCATCTGCAGTGATTTTGGAGCCCAAAACAATAAAGTCTCTCACTGTTTCCATTGTTTCCCCATCTATTTGCCATGAAGTGATGGAACCAGATGCCATGATCTTAGTTATCTGAATGTTGAGTTTTAAGCGAACTTTTCACTTTCCTCTTTCACTTTCATCAAGAGGCTCTTTAGTTCTTCTTCACTTTCTGACATAAGGGTGATGTCATCTGTGTATCTGAGGTTATTGATATTTCTCCCAGCAATCTTGATTCCAGCTTGTGCTTCATCCAGCCCAGCGTTTTGCATGATGTACTCTGCACATAAGTTAAATAAGCGGGGTGACAATATACACCCTTGATGTATTCCTTTCCCTATTTGGAATCAGTCTGTTGTTCTATGTCCAGTTCTAATTGTTGCTTATTGACCTGCATACAGATTTCTCAGGAGGCAGGTCAGGTGGTCTGGTATTCCCATCTCTTTCAGAATTTTGCACAGTGTGTTGTGATCCACACAGTCAAAGACTTCGGCATAGTCAATAAAGCAGAAGTAGATGTTTTTCTTGTATTCTCTTGCTTTTTTGGTAATCCAGCAGATGTTGGCAATTTGATCTCTGGTTCTTCTGCCTTTTCTAAAACCAGCTTGAACATTTGGAATTTCACAGTTCACGTACTACTGAATCCTGCCTTGGAGAATTTTGAGCATTACTTTACTAGCATCTGAGATGAGTACAATTGTGCAGTAGTTTGAACATTCTTTGACATTGCCTTTCTTTGGGATTGGAATGAAAACTGACCTTTTCCAGTCCTCTGCTGAGTTTTCCAAACTTGTTGGCATAGTGAGTGCAGCACTTTCACAGCATCATCTTTTAGAATTCAAAATAGCTTTACTGGAATTCTGTCACCTCCACTAGCTTTGTTCATAGCGATGCTTCCTGAGGCCCACTTGACTTCACATTCCAGGATGTCTGGCTCTAGTCCAGTGATCACATTATCATGGTTATCTAGGTCATGAAGATCTTTTTTGTACAGTTTTTCTGTATATTTTTGTCACCTCTTCTAAATATCTTTTGCTTCTGTTAGGTCCATACTGTTTCTGTTCTTTATTGAGCCATCTTTGCATGAAATCTTCCCTTGGCATCTCTAATTTTCTTGAAGAGATCTGTAGTCTTCCCCCATTCTATTGTTTTCCTCTATTTCTTTGTACTGATCACTGAGGAAGGCTTTCTTATCTCTTATCTCTTTCCTATTCTCTTTCCGAAGAATAGGCTTGCTCTTCTTCGGAACTCTGCATTCAGATGCTTATATATTCCCTTTTCTCCTTTGCCTTTCACTTCTCTTCTTTTCTCCGCTCTTTGTAAGGCCACCTCAGACAACCACTTTGCCTTTTTGCATTTCCTTTTCTTGGGGATGGTCTTGATCACCACCTTCTGTACAATATCACAAACTTCTGTCCATAGTTCATCAGAGTATCTGTCAATCAGATCTAATCCCTTGAATCTGTCACCTCCACTGTACACTCATAAGGGGTTTGATTTAGGTCATACCTGGATAGCCTAGTGGTTTTGCCTACTTTCTTCAATTTAAGTCTGAATTTTGCAATGAGTTCATGATCTGAGCCACAGTCAGCTCCCGGTCTTGTTTTTGCTGACTGTATAGAGCTTCTCCATCTTTGGCTGCAAATAATATAATCAATCTGATTTCAGTATTGACCATCTGGTGATGTTCATGTGTAGATCTCACATGACATGGGGCCAAAAGACAAAGTGAAAGTAAAAGTCACTCAGTCGTGTCCAAGTCTTTGCAACCAGACTCTGTACAGTCCATAGAATTCTCCAGGCCAGAATACTGGAGTGGGCAGCCTTTCCTTTCTCCAGGGGATCATCCCAACACAGGGATCAAACCCAGGTCTTCCACATTGTAGGCAGAGTCTTTACCAACTGAGCTATCAGGGTCCCCATAGGACAAAAGAGAAGCAATATTGTAACGAATTCAATAAAGACTTTAAAAACAACTCACATCAAAAAATATCTTTAAAAAATTAAAAACAAAAATACATGATAACCAGGCACCTCAGACAGAGATGTCCTTCATCTAGAGTGGGACTGGTGTGTCAGCTCTAAATGTTCCACAAGAAGGGCTAAAAGTGGTGCTTTCCTGGCGGCTCAAAGAGTAAAGCATCTGCCTGCAAGGTGGGAGACCCAGGTTCGATCCCTGGGTCAAGAAGATCCCCTGGAGAAGGCAATGGCAACCCACTCCAGTACTCTTGCCTGGAAAATTCCATGGATAGAGGAGCCTGGTGGGCTAAGTCCACCAATCACAAAGAGTTGCACAGGACTGAGCAACTTCACTTCTCAGGTCTTAAAACAGATGTTGGGCAGCTCTCCTGGAATTACCCACAGGCTACAAGCTTTACTGTAGATTTATTTCTCCTCTGTACCACCATTTCCCCCAAATTTTGCAAAAATACCTGGAATTTTACTCTATTCAGATTTTTTTAAAAAACACTACACTTTTTTATGTCCTGGGAATCCTTTCCTTTTAATTTCAGTCTCATTAATAACAATTATTTAGGCATAATTATGAGCTCAGCTGGTTCCTTTGCTTATCGTTATGTCTTGTATTCAGCTTACTTTCTATGGCACTAATGTGCCAACTGAGATGCTGCCAGCCATGAGAGGCAGACCCTCACCCTCACCCCCACCCCTAGCAGTGGTCTGCAGAATGGGGGCCTTTAGTGTATCACAACTAGAAGTCTAGACGTAGACCCTGCCAGGTTAGGCATTTTAGCACCTCAGCCATGTTATCAAGGTGCCAGAGGTCCCTCATCTTGCTGCTCTGCCGGGCTCAGCATAACCAGTGAGCTCATGATGGTTTTAAAACAGTGATAGCATTTCCCAGTGTCACTTTCAGGTAAACAGCATCTATGTCAGAAAAGGTCTCCTCCCAGAGGACTCAAGGAAAATCTTTTCCAGAAGCAGCCTAGTATGTTCCCTTCTCCCATCACTGCCAACGAGAATGAGACCATTAGGACTGGCTTAACCTAATCATGGTTCAACACCTTGTGGCTGGAGAGGGGTTCATACCCTCTCCAGGTATATATGTCTGTCCGGTACTTGGACAAAAGAATTCTGTTATCAAAATGAAGAGGGAATGACTGTTAGTGTTGTTTCCCATAATACATTTAATTTTTTTTTTAATTTAAAAATCTGAATAGAGTAAAATTCCAGGTATTTTTGCAAAATTTGTGCTAATAACCTCAGAAAAGTTGCACAGGTGACAAACTTACCAGGATTTCTTTTTTTTTTAATTTTAGAAAAGATCTTTGTCCTCAACATTGAGTGATAAATACAGAATTCTCAGTTATGAATACTTTTTGACAATATTTTAGTCATTGATTTAATTTAGTCAACATCTTTTAAATGAGAGATCTGTATGACAGCAAAAGTATGTATGGAATACAAACATCACAGGCAATGTAACATATGAAGGACTAAGTGGAGAAAAAAGTTGCAAATATCAGATAAGAGAATTTTGTAGAAGAGAGAAAAAATAGCAGTTCATACTGTGGTGTCTTAGTACTGTTTCCCACTAATAAGAATCAATAATGCCTGGAGAAATAGCTCATAAGGGTAAATAGAGAAATGTAAAGGATAAGCCTGAAACATTTGTCAAATGAGAAATTAAACAGGATACTAAAGATGACGAAGGTCATATTTGGCTCCTACTGGCCAAATACAGGGTAACTTGAATGTGAATAAGGGTAGTAAATGCAATGGATTGAAATACTTCCATATATTAAAATCTTATTTCATAATGATGCTAAAAAATAAGAAAAAATAAACAAAAACACTTTGGTTAATCACTGAAAATAGCTAGGGCACAGACCATGTACTCTAAAATTTATAGTAAAAAAAAAAGAGAGCTTAAACAAGTATTTTGTCTTTTTGGTACAAATTGTACTTCTGCTGCTGCTGCTAAGTCGCTTCAGCCGTGTCCGACTCTGTGCGACCCCAGAGACAACAGCCCACCAGGCTCTGCTGTCCCTGGGATTCTCCAGGCAAGAACACTGGAGTGAGTTGCCATTTCCTCCTCCAATGCATGAAAGTGAAAAGTGAAAGTGAAGTCGCTCAGTCGTGTCCGACTCTTAGCCACCCCATGGACTGCAGCCTGCCAGGCTCCTCCATCCATGGGATTTTCCAGGCAAGAGTACTGGAGTGGGGTGCCATTATACTCCAGGGTAACCCAAAAGTTGATGAGGGTAAGTATCTAGCTATAGAAATATTTCTTTTAGAAAATGACGAATGATTCAGTTGGAGCGACACCAGTTTACAACACTAAGTAAAGGATCTTGTCATTGACCTTCAACATCTGACTCACATCACAAAGTGAGACTCAGCTATTAGTGCCTCTTGATAAAAAAGACATGATGCCATCTATGAAATATTCCTGCATACAACTTAAACTTGAACCTCCAACTTCTAAAAAAGTCAAGCTTCCAAATTATAGGAAACACAGGGAACAAGGTAAATGATACCACAGGAGTGTGATCAGTGAAAGACATGCAGTGGAAAACTGCACAGAACAAACACCCCAGTTTCTTCTACAAATAAATCACAATGAATATAGGAGAGATAAAGGAGGAGAAGCAGATTAAGACTTAGAAGTTGTTCATTCACTAAGCTGTGTCTGACTCTGCCACCCCAGGACTTTGAATTGGTGATGCCATCCAACCATCTCTTCCTCTGTCATCCCCTTCTCCTCCTGCCTTCAATCATCGATGGACATGAGTTTGAGCGAGCTCTGGGAGAGGGGGAAGGACGGGGAAGCCTGGCATGCTTGCAGTCTATGGATTGGCAAAGTCAGACACGACTGAGCAGCTGGACAACAACCACGACATTGTGGACAGACTTCATCCTATCAGCTCAAGGACTGGATAGATCAAAGCGTGACCTCTTTCAAGCAAAAAGGCATTCTGTCATCAGACTGCTTTTGACTCAAACAGCAGCTCTTCCTTGGGTGTCCAGCCTACCACCCTATCCTAAACATTTGGGATTTGCCAATCTATAAAATCCGTCAATTGCTACTTTAAATAAATAAATAGCAAATAAACATGCAAGCAAGTGAATGAATGAAAGAACAAATCAACAAAAGAGGGGAAAAAAAAACATACAAGCAATTCCTGTCGGGTCTATTTCTCTGGAGAATCCTGATTAATACAGCAATTTTTTCTTTTTTTTTTTCTTTTTTCAGGAAGCTTGTAACTCCTTTTCCTCCTCTCTGGCACCTCACATTTCACTACGTCTCCAGCCCAGGGACATTTTCCTCTGTGAGAATCTCGCTCTGCCTTCCTTTTCTCTCCTGTTGAATTACTCTCAGATGTGCAGACTCTGCTCTCTCTGTTTTTTAAATTTTAATTAAATTAAATTAATTAAAAATCTTGAGTTTTTAACATCACCATTTTTCTCACTCATTCTGGAAGAATTCTTTCCCCAGTCTTTCATGGTCTTCAGCCATGTATGTGGCCATTTTATTATTAGTCCTTTCAGTGTGTGTGTGTGTGTGTGTGTGTGTATTCAATTTCAGCAATCTTATCTTGAAATTCTATAAACTGTGTCCAGTTCAAACTATACCAGGACTCAAGAAAGTGCTATGTTGGTTCAAATTCCTTTAACTCTTAGGATCTGTTTGGAGGAGTATTCCATTTGCAGTCAGAAGAAGCATGTTTATTGCTGTTGTTGGGTGAGTGAAGTGTTAGTCGCCCAGTCGCGTCCAACTCTTTGTCGCGCCATGTGACCCCATGGAGCCCGCCAGGCTCCTCTGTCCGTGGAATTCTCCAGGCAAGAACAGTGGAGTGAGTGTCAGTTCCCTTCTCCAGGGGATCTCCCCACCCCAGGGATCAAACCCAGGTCTCCCGCAGATTCTTTACCAGCTGAGGCATCAAGGAGGCCCTGTTGTTGGGTGAAACATTTTATAAATGTCAGTTCAATCCAGTTGGTAGACAGTGGTGTTCAGTTCTATTTACTTGCAAGTTTTTCTCTCTACCTTTTCTATCAGTTACAGAGAGAGGCATCTCCAACTGTCATTACAGAAATATCTTTTTCTCCTTCAGTTCTGATGACTGTTGCCTTGTATATTGTGAAGTTTTATCTTTGGTATATATATACTTGGGATTGTTATGTCTTCTTGGAAAATTGACATTTTTGTCATTATGTAATGCTCTTCTTTATCCCTGACAATTTTCTTTGATCTGAAGTCTCTAATATAAATATACTCCGTTTTTATTTTGTTGTTGTTGTTGTTTGTTTATTTTTTGATTAGTGTTTGCATGGTATATTTTCACCCTGTACTCTTAGAATACCTATATCACTATATTTAAAGTGAGCTTCTTGTAGACATCATATAGTCAAATACTGCTTTTGAATTTATTGTGACAATCTCTGTCTTTCAGTTAGTGTGTTTTGACCATTAACAATTAATGCAAGTATTTATATATTTGGCTTTAAATTTCCATTTTATTATTTGTTTTCTTTCTGTTTCCTCTGTTTTTTTTTTCGAGGAATTATCATTTTATGGAGTTGCTAAACCTTTTTTGGAAAAATCAGAAGAGGGAAAGACATTCCACTTACCCCCAGGATTATAAAAATAAACTGTTCTTAGCCATATTGTGAAAGAGCATTTGGTGGCAAAATGTTGTTCTGATGAGGAAAAGGTTTTCAAAGGTAAACAGAAGTATCACGGACCAAATATTTCAAATCTCAAGAAAACGTTTTGATGATGGTAAGATTGTTGCAGGAAGGTGACCCCTTCCAGGGCCTGAGAGTGGCCTCTTGTCTAACACTCAGAAATCAATTGTCTGAGGAGACACACGTGCTGACAAAGCTAGAGACTTATTGGGAAGGGGCACCCGGGTGGAGAGCAGCAGGGCGAGGGAACCCAGGAGAACAGCTCTGCCAGGTGACTCACACCCTCGGGTTTCATGGTGATGGGATTAGTTTCCAGATGTCTCTGTCCAATCGTTCTGACTCAGAACACTTCCTGGTTATGCACGCATCGCTCAGCCAAGATGGATGCCAGTGAGAAGGATTCTGGGAGGTGGGTGGACACGTGGTGTCTCCTTTTGCCCTTTCCCAAAATCTTCCTGTTGGTGATTCCTTACAAGGACCTCCTGTGGTAAAATAACTTGAGCAAATGGTTACCATGGTGACTGGCCAGGGTGGGTAGTTTCAGGCAGTGTGCTTCCCCTTTCAGGACTAGTGGTAGTTTCACATAAAGTGATCAAGTCATGAGTGCTTTGCCTTGGAAATGGTTCCGTAGACACCCGATGACTGTCCCTGAGGAAGCCCAAAGGAATCTGACCTAGCGTCTGTCCTTTTCACTCACGGTTTATAAAATAATCTTTCAAATCAAACTTCATGTGAAACAACATACAGAAACTGTCTCTTATACACATCTCCTTCTTTATTTTATAATGCTGTTGGCTTATGTTTTACAAATATTTACATTGAATACCTTATCGGAAACTGTTATAATTTCTGTTTTAAATAAACAAGCATTTCAAATAAGGCAAGAAGAGAAATATAGTCTATAATATTTACCCATATATTTCCAATTTCTCGTGTACTTCCTTTATTTCTGATGTTCCAAGTTTCCTTCTGCTATCATTTCCTTTGTCGAAAGAAATTAGACAATTTTAGCAATTCTTTTACAGCACATGTGCTGGGAACAAATTCTCTTAGATAGTCTTCACTTGAGCATGTCTTTATTTCATCTTAATTGCTGGAGAATATTTTCAGTGGATATAAAATTTTCTTTTTTTTCCTTCAACAGTTTAGAAATATGTCACTTCCTTCTGGACTCTGCAGTTTCCAATGAGAAATCATCTGCCATTTGAATCATTGTTCCCATCTAAGTAATGCATCAATTTTCTTTTCATTTTAAATTTTAAATTTTTTATACAGTTGCTAAAGGTTACACTCCATTTGGGCTTCCCTGGTAGCTCAGATAGTAAAGAATCCACTTGCAATTTGGGAGACCTGGGTTTGATCCCTGGATTGGGAAGATCTCATGGAGAAGGGAATGGCTACCCAATTCAGTATAGCTACCCAATTTGGTATTGCCTAGAGAATTCCATGGAGAGAGGAGCCTGGCAGGTTACAGTCCATGGAGTCACAAAGAGTCAGACACAACTGAGCGACTTTCACTTTTTCACATTCCATTTATAGTTATTACAAAATATTGGCTATATTCTCTGTGTTGTAGAATACATCCTTGAGCCTATCTTACACCCAGTAATTGGTACTTCCCTATTTTGCTTGCCATCCACCCCTCGGTAATCACTAGCTTCTTCTCTCTATTTGTGGGCCTTCTTCTTTTCCGGCATTTTCATTAGTTTGTTGTATTCTTTTAGGTTTCACATATAAGTGATTTCATATAGTATTTGTCTTTCTTTGACTTATTTCACTTAGCATAATGCCCTTCAAATCCGTTCATGTTGCTGCAAATAGCAACTTTGAGGGAGTTCCCTGGTTGTCTGGTGGTTGTGATTCGGTGCTTTCACTGTCATGACCCAAGTTCAATACCAGGTCAGGGAACTGAGATCCTGAAAGCCATGAGGAGCGGCCAAAGTTTTTAGAGAACTGCAACTACAACAACAAAAAAAAAACCCACAATTTTTAAAAACCCAACTTTTTTCTTTCCAAATTAATACATATTCATTGTAGAAGAAATGCTTTTAAAAACTAACAAAAGAAAAAATGAAATTTCCTATCACCTAACCAAATAGAGGTGATTCTTTTCCTCCATATATATATATAATATATATGTATATATAATCTCTATCTCTCTCAGTGATCTGAAGTTTAATTTCTACATAACTGATTTAATTTTCTAAGGTCAATCTACTTTTTACTTCCTCAAATATAGAATTTAATTTTCTGATGGCAATATTTGCTTCCTTTTAATGATCCTTTCCTTGCCCAGTTCACCCCTCATGCTTTATTATTGCCTTTACATCTTATCCTTTCTACTTTTGAATTTATACTCTGATATTTCTCATCATATTAGCTTTCATATCAGTTTCTATTCTCTCATAGAGACCATAGTCTCCTAATATTATTGAGGCTTCCAAGAAAATTCTCAAATGTTCTTTTTGGATCCAGTGGAAAGTCAGTTTGCAACAACTGTGCTTCCTCTGAGTTTTGATGTACGATTTAGCTTACAATGGGCTTCCCTGGTGGCTGAAATGGTAAAGAATCTGCCTACAATGCTGGAGACCCAGGTTTGATCCCTGGGTCAGGAAGATCCCCAGGAGAAGAAAATGGTAATGACTCCAGTATGCTTGCCTGGAAAATCCCATGGACAGAGGAGCCTGACAGGCTACAGTCCATAGGGTTGCAAAGAGTTAGACAGGACTGATTGACTAACACTTTCACTTTTAGCTTCATGTTCTTTTCGATTATATTTTTTCACATTAAAATTATAATGGATTTTCTAGAGTTACCATCCATGATGTCCCTGATAGAGCAAAGTTGATAGGATATAGACTCTAAACCATTTCCAGAATCTACTAGATCTTCATATACACAGATATATAAATCTATTGTGTTTAGAAGGTGAGTGTTTTGGAGGTTGAGGGGTGAGGGTTATATCAATGCTTTGATTGCAAGTAACATAAAGACTAACAAATCAGCTTAATAATTGGAAATGTCAAAGATAAGTTAGGTTTCAGGTATAGTAGGATCAGGGCTCTAGGTCCACTTTCTGCCTTTCTCTTAGCACTTCCCACCTCCCTGCAACCACTTTTATCTTTAGCTGGATTTTATGTGTGGCTGTGAAAGTTCTATACACTTCACTATCCAAAAAAGCTCTGAGTTTCTTTTATCAATATCATAAAATCAAAGTTTCATGCTGTGCTTATATTGGACAACTCAAGTTACATACTCATGCCCTCGGTGATGAGGACATATGATAAGAATCTTCCAGATTTCATCTTTCACACAGTGTTAACTGGGGTCTGCATCCCACCAAATCTAGACATATAATGGATATAATAATCTCCAGTATTCTGGCCTGGAAAATTCTGTGGACTGTATAGTCCATGGGATCACAAAGAGTCGGACACAACTAAGTGACTTTCACTCACTCATGGATATAACAGGAGATATCCCTAAAGAGGAAGAGAGGCTGGACATTGAATATCACCTCCCCTTCCTCCCCTAAAATTCACTGTGCTGTGCTTAGTCACTCAGTCATGTCAAACTTTGTGAACCCATGGACTGTAGCTCTCCAGGCTCCTCTGTCCATGGGGATTCTCCAGGCAAAAATGCTGGAGTGGGTTTCCATACCCTCCTCCAGGGGATCTTCCCAACCCAGGGATCAAACCCAGGTCTCACCTCCACATTGCAGGTGGATTCTTTACCATCTGAGCCATTAGGGAAGCCCACTCAAAGGTTATGGACACCTGAGTCTTTGACACTATGAGCCAATGGAATACATGTTCTGCCAGCCACTGCTCACACATTCAGTACCTTATTTGGGGAAACTAATCTCTAAGAGTGTGAGAGCTGTTGCGATTTATCAGCCAGGCAGATTCCCCTGGTTTCATGTAATGAATCATGTGTGTCTCTAACCATTTTTCTTAATTCAACTCAGCAGTCTTAGAGCTAACTAGAAATCCATGTTAGATTCTAACAAAAAGTTATCTGTTAAGGTCTATGGCAATTTTGTTCTGAATTTTTCAGAAACTGAGCCAGGTGCTAACCATTTCAATCAACTTCAAGAAATTTAAGTTTCTTAAAATGCTGTTTTATATCCAGCAATTTTTATTTATCCATCTAGTTAATTATTCCATAAAAAATGACCAGATGAGTTACTCCTGTTCTTGTTGACAGTGATTGAATTTCTCCTAACTGAGCCTCAAAGTTTGCTTTGAGATTCCCAGCAGCCAAAGGAAGAATGGTAACATACTCAGTTCAGTTCCTTGCAGTCCAAGGTACTCTCAAGAGTCTTCTCCAACACCACAGTTCAAAAGCATCAATTCTTGGGCGCTCAGCTTTCTTCACAGTCAAACTCTCACATCCATACATGACCACTGGAAAAACCATAGCCTTGACTAGACGGACCTTTGTTGGCAAAGTAATGTCTCTGCTTTTACATCATTCTAAATATCAATGTATACCAGTCCTTTAAAAGAACTTTCTCAGTTCAGTTCAGTCACTCAGTCTTGTCCGAATCTTTGTGACCCCATGAATTGCAGCACTCCACGCCTCCCTGTCCATCACCAACTCCTGGAGTTCACTCAAACTCATGTCCGTTGAGTCGGTGATGCCATCTAGCCATCTCACCCTCTGTCGTCCCCTTCTCCTCCTGCCTTCCATCTTTCCCAGCAATCTTTTCCAATGAGTCAGTTCGTCGTATCAGGTGGTCAAAGTATTGGAGTTGCAGCTTCAGCATCAGTCCTTCCAATGAACATTTGGGAATTATTTCCTTTAGGATTGATTTGTTTGTCCTCCTCGCAGTCCAAGGCACTCTCAAGACTCTTCAACACCATAGTTCAAAGCATCAGTTCTTCTTCAGCACTCAGCTTTCTTTATAGTCCAACTCTCACATATATACATGACTACTGGAAAAGCCATAGCTTTGACTAGATGGACCTTTGCCAGCAAGGTAATGTCTCTGCTTTTTAATATGCTGTCTAGGTTGGTTATCGGAGAAGGCAATGGCACCCCACTCCAGTACTCTTGCCTGGAAAATCCATGGATGGAGGAGCCTGGTAGGCTGCAGTCCATGGGGTCGTGAAGGGTTGGATACGACTGAGCAACTTCACTTTCACTTTTCTCTTTCATGCATTGGAGAAGGAAATGGCAACCCACTCCGGTATTCTTGCCTGGAGAATCCCAGGGATGGCAGAGCCTTGTGGGCTGCCGTCTATGGGGTTGCACAGAGTCGGACACGACTGAACGACTTAGCAACTAGGTTGCTAAGGTCTTGCCTTTTCTTCCAAGGAGCAAGTTTCTTTTCATTTCATGGCTGCAGTCTGTGGTGATTTTGGAGCCCCACAAAATAAAGTCTGTCACTATTTCCATTGTTTCCCCATCTATTTGCCATGAAGTGATGGAACTGGATGCCATGATCTTAGTTTTTTAAATGTTGAGTTTTAAGCCAGCTTTTTCACTCTCCTGTTTCACTTTCATCAAGTGGCTCTTTAGTTCTTCTTCACTTTCTGACATAAGGGTGATGTCATCTGTGTATCTGAAGTTATTGATATTTGCCCCAGCAATCTCGATTCCAGCTTGGGCTTCATCCAGTCTGGCATTTTGCATGATGTACTTTGCATATAAGTTAAATAAGCAGGGTGACAGTATACAGCCTTGACGTACTCCTTTTTCTATTTGGAACCAGTCTGTTGTTTCATGTCCAGTTGTAACTGTTGCTTACTGACCTGCATACAGATTTTTCAGGAGGCAGGTACGGTGGTCCAGTATTCCCATCTCTTGAAGGATTTCCCACAGTTTGTTGCGATCTACGCAGTCAGACTTTAGTGTAATCAATAAAGCAGAAGTAGACCTTTTTCTTGAATTCTCTTGCCTTTTCTATGATCCAATGGATGTTGGCAATTCTATCTCTGGGACTAGATAGTTGAATAAAATGTAATCCTTGCTATCAAAGAGTTGATAGAAAAAACAAATACACAAAAACATGATATTCAGGCTTCCCTGGTGGCTCATTGGCAAAGAATCTGCCTGCCAGTGTAGGAGACTTGGATTTGACCCCTGGTCTGGGAAGATTCCACACGCCGTGGAGCAGCTAAGCCTGTGGGCCACAGCTACTGAGCCTGTGCCCTAGGGCTGAGCAGCTGTAACTACGAAGCCCGGCCCTAGAGCCCACGCTCGGCACCAAGAGAAGCTGCTGCAATGAAGCACGAGCAGCACAGCTAGAGCGGCCCCTGCTCGTCACAACTAGAAAAAGCCCAAGCAGCGACAAAGGCCCAGGATAGCCAAAAAGAGATAAATGCAATTGAAATAGCCAACAACGTGGTATCATATAACAGTCAAAGCCCTCAGCTTTTACTCAACTGGTGCAATGCCAGTACTAGTGGAGTAGATGACTTGGGAATATAATATTGCTGGATAAGAATAAATTCTTCTGTAATGACATCATTCCAGATGCTCCTATTCTAAAACTACTACATGTCTCAGCAATCCCACTACTAGGCATATACCCTGAGGAAACCGAAAATGAAAAGGACACATGTGCCCCAATGCTCTTTGCAGCATAATTTACCATAGGGAGGACACGGAAGCAACCTAGATGTCCACTGACAGATGAATGGATAAAGAATCGGTGGTACAAATATACAACGGAATATTACTCAACCATAAAAATTGACCCATTTGAGTCAGTTCTAACAAAGTAGATGAACCTAGAGTGAAGTAAGTCAGAGAGAGAAAAACAAATATTGCATATTAATGCATATATATGGAATCTAGAAAGGCCGTGCTGATGAAGTGATTTGCAGGACAGCAGTGGAGACACAGACATAGAGGACAGACTAATGGGCCTGGTGGGGTAGGGGGAGGAAAGAGATGGTGGGATGTATGGGGAGAGTAACATGGAAACATACACTACCGCATGTAAAACAGATAACCAGTGGGAATTTGCTGTATGACTCAGGGAACTCAAACCAGGGCCTGTAACACCGAGAGGGGTGGGACAGGTGGGAGGTGGGAAGGAGTGGACATGTGTATACCTATGGCTAATTCATGTTGATGGATGGCAGAAACCAATACAATACTGTAAAGCAATTGTCCTTCAGTTAAAAATAAACTTTTACAAAAGGAAAAAAATGCTCCTATTCTTATTTTTCTGCATCTGATAAAATAGTCTGAGAAACATTAATATGTCTCACTATGATTATATATTTTTTCATCTGATTTTTGCTTCATGAATCTTTGTTTGTTGTTAGGTGTCTAATAGTTTATGATTCTATCTTGTGAATTGTAATTTTTATCATTAAAATAGTCATCTTTGTTTCATTTAAATATAGATAAATTAATTAATTAAAATTTTTAAAGTGAAATCACTCAGTCGTGTCTGACTCTTTGAGATCCCATGGACCATAGCCTACCAGGTTGCTCTGTTCACGGGATTTTCCAGGCAAGAGTAAATATTTTTAAAAGCTAAACAAAAAGAGTACTTTGGGGCATCTCTTCCTAATCATGTTCTATATTATGTGATACACACGTTAGATTAAAAGGCAGCCAGTATTGAGAGAAACAGAGATCAAAGAGATTCGAGGAATTATCATTTTATGGAGTTGCTAAACCTTTTTTGGAAAAATCAGAAGAGGGAAAGACATTCCACTTACCCCCAGGATTATAAAAATAAACTGTTCTTAGCCATATTGTGAAAGAGCATTTGGTGGCAAAATGTTGTTCTGATGAGGAAAAGGTTTTCAAAGGTAAACAGAAGTATCACGGACCAAATATTTCAAATCTCAAGAAAACGTTTTGATGATGGTAAGATTGTTGCAGGAAGGTGACCCCTTCCAGGGCCTGAGAGTGGCCTCTTGTCTAACACTCAGAAATCAATTGTCTGAGGAGACACACGTGCTGACAAAGCTAGAGACTTATTGGGAAGGGGCACCCGGGTGGAGAGCAGCAGGGCGAGGGAACCCAGGAGAACAGCTCTGCCAGGTGACTCACACCCTCGGGTTTCATGGTGATGGGATTAGTTTCCAGATGTCTCTGTCCAATCGTTCTGACTCAGAACACTTCCTGGTTATGCACGCATCGCTCAGCCAAGATGGATGCCAGTGAGAAGGATTCTGGGAGGTGGGTGGACACGTGGTGTCTCCTTTTGCCCTTTCCCAAAATCTTCCTGTTGGTGATTCCTTACAAGGACCTCCTGTGGTAAAATAACTTGAGCAAATGGTTACCATGGTGACTGGCCAGGGTGGGTAGTTTCAGGCAGTGTGCTTCCCCTTTCAGGACTAGTGGTAGTTTCACATAAAGTGATCAAGTCATGAGTGCTTTGCCTTGGAAATGGTTCCGTAGACACCGGATGACTGTCCCTGAGGAAGCCCAAAGGAATCTGACCTAGCGTCTGTCCTTTTCACTCACGGTTTATAAAATAATCTTTCAAATCAAACTTCATGTGAAACAACATACAGAACCGATCGAAGGGGAACTACCCTCGTTTCCTGGGGTAGAAGGACCCTACCCACACTGGGTCCCCATCACCGCATGGACCAAGGCTCCAGGTGAGCCCTGAAGCACTGTTTGAAAACTGGTCCTGCTAACCCAAAGGGCCATGGCTTCCAGGATTCTGTAAAATAAGAGATAACGACTGCTTTCCTATGGCACTGAGGAAGACTCTTGAGAGTCCCTTGGACAGCAAGGCTATCAAACCTAAAGGAAATCAACCCTGACTATTCACTGGAAGGATTGATGCTGAAGGTGAAGCTCCAATACTTTGGCCACCTGATGTGAAGAGCCAACTCATCAGAAAAGACCCTGATACCGGGAAAGATTGAGAGCAAAACGAAAAAGGAGTGGCAGAGAATTAGATGTTTATATAGCATCACTGACTCAACGGACATAGGTTTGAGCAAACTCTGGGAGATAGTGAAGGACACGGAAGCCTGGTGTGCTGCAGCCCATGGGGTCTCGAAGAGTCAGATATGACTTAGCGAGTGAACAACAAATGATTGCTTTCTCTCCAATGGCTGCTAAATGCCATTAGCGGTCTTTAGGGAAGTATAATATTGATCATTTACATTCTTTCTTCTTTCCTAGTTGGTCACTTCAGTGGTTCAAATGCAGACAAAGCAGACAGATTCTGGGAGCTCTGATTAAAAAGAAAATAAAAATCAGCTCATAGTAATGACCCCTCCCGAGAAAACAGCCAGCAATCTTCCAGCTACAGTAACAGTAATCCTCAACCCACTAAGGCATCTAATTGAAATATTGATTCTTCAGTTAGGTCTCCAACTTAAAATTCCAGAACCAAGAGCTCCCCACCACACAGATACCCCTTTCAGAGAATCACATCACAGAGCACAGAGTGTTTTCTTAACATTAAGCTTCCCCAGGCTTTCGTTTCAATTAGTCATAAAAAAAAGATCAAGAAGGAAAAGTATTGTCGGAAAGATTCCAGTCAGTGTTTTATTGCCTGAAACTGTTCTCAGGATTAACCATTGCACAGCAGACAGGAAAGTCTGCAGAAGGAGCAATGCTTTTCCCTTACAGATACGAAGCAAAAAAACAAAATTTACTTTCTTCTAAATGATTTGTCCAACTGTTTGCATTAAACAATCTCATTTGTGACATTAATTTTTTTTGAATAAGCACACAATGGGTGCCAAGAAATTATCACAAATCCAACTTCTGCTATCCTTATATTTTCATTTAGGTTTAAAGAGCAACAAAAATCCCTTGACATTATTATCTACTCTGAATACTAATTATGTCACTACAACTGTGTGTCTGCTAATCTTCCAGAAATAATGTGAGAATTACTGGGATGCGATAGGAGCAGAATGAAATTAGAAACATATTTTGTGAATTTGTCAAAACCACCAGCTTTCTAAGAGTGGTAAAAGCACACATTCCAAAATTCTTTCATAAAAGGACAAATTAGCATGATGGAGATCAATGATAATTCTTAATACTGTACTTGGAGCGCAGACCGAGTAGCTATGGCAAGGCCAGCATTCTGGGGCTTCTTTTATCCTTACAAAAATTTAGCTCACTGCACCTAGGATTTCCATATCAGAACACCAGCTCCAACTTCAGATAAGACCTGTTTTTAATCATACTTAATGGGCTTGGTTCCTAGGAGAATACGAATGAAGGTGGAAAGCTCCTTTCCATCAGGGAGGAGAATAAACTTGTTCTGGGGACCAGGACCTAATCCGCCCCTCTGAGGGAAGGCAAATGTTTATTACCTCTCTTTCTGCCACCTCATCGGTCCCAAATATGTCTTGATTGAATGTTGTTCAGTCGCTCAGTTGTGTCCGACTCTTTGCGACCCCATGGACTGCAACACACCAGGCTTCCCTGTCCTTCACCATCTCCCAAAACTTCCTCAAACTCATATCCATTGAGTCAGTGATGCCATCCAACCATCTCATCCTCTGTTGTCCCCTTCTCCTGCCTTCAACATTTCCCAGCATTAGCGTCTTTTCCAATGAATCAGTTCTTTGCATCAAGTGGCCAAAATATTGGAGCTTCAGTGTCAGTCCTTCCAATGAGTATTCAGGGTTGATTTCTTTTAGAATGTACTAGTTTGATCTCCTTGCAGTCCCAGAGACTCTCAAGAGTCTTCTCCAGGACCACAGATCAAAAGCATCAATTCTTTGTTGTTCTGTCTTCTTTATGGTCCAACTCTGACATCCATACGTGATTACTGGAATGAAAGAATAACAATATTGTTATTCTCTGTTCATCCTGGGTGGAAAACAAGAGAGTCATGAGTTTTCATGCTTGGAAAAAGCTTTGTCACCATCTCCTCCTGCTTCAGTCACTCAGGTGCGTCCGACTCTTTGCCACCCCGTGGACTGCAGCACACCAGGCTGCTTTGCAGATGCGGAAACCAAGGCCCACCAGGTGGCCAGAGGCACCACACAGGCCCAATAGGGCAGAGCCAGAATGAGATTCATATTTATTTCCAAAATTTCTGATCAAGGCCCTTTCCTCTACTGCAGGTAGCGGATATTCCACCTCATCTTCAATGTTTAGAGATGCTTCAAAGGCTTCTCCTCCACCCTGGGCTCACCATGATGGTCCAGAGTCATGTCAGCACTTTCTGGATGCCAGCTGCAGGCTCCAGGGATCTCTGTTTCAGTCTGGCCCACTCTGACATTTCCACACTCTACTCAACTTTTCCAACTAAGCTCAAAAGGCCTTTTTCTTTACTGACCCCCAGCATCCCGTTGCATGCCTATAGCACTGCTGAGCTGCTCAGAGTGTGAGGGCTTGCATGGCAGACACACACACACACGCCACATGAGTCAACCCATGCACCACTTTATCTGGGGGCTCTGATGTGGCTGACTCTCCTTCCCACCCCTCCGGCTGGTTCCATTCAGTGCCAATGTCATCTCCCATGACTGTTCTCCTTCCACACCCCACAGCCTGGATTAGGAATCTCTACTCTCCGTTCCGCTGTTCCTAGGATTCCATCACTGTCCCCATACTAAACTCAATGTGCATGGTATAAAAACCTTACATGGGCTTTTCAGAGTCAGCTGGCCCTGGTTCCTCCCAATCATTTAACCAATGAGCATGCAGGCATCATGTGAAAACCCTGTCAGCTTACAAATATTGACACAAAGAGGTGACAGGCAGTTAGAGAATGCGCCAGTTATTCCTCTTTTTTAATTTTAGATTTTTAAACTTTGGATTGTTTTGAACATGGTGCACCTGTGCTGTTTCCAGTCCTCTCAGAGGAGCAGTGTTACTGAACGCAGGTTTGGCTGCTTGTCACTCAAGAATATAATGCTAAGAGACAAATGCTGGATGGAAGAAAAGAATGACTTGATTGAGGAAGCCAGCAATCCTGGGGAAAAGGTGGACTCATGTCCCAAAGAACAAACTCCCCGTTGCTGATCAGGGGCAAGAGTTTAAAAGAGGAATTTCAGGGATGTATAAGTGGAGCGAGGGGGCTACATGCAGAACAGAACAGTCAGCTCTGACAGTCATCTTGAAATTGGTCATGCAGTGGTCTGACGAGCATCAGATTGTTTTAAGTACAGTTAGTCTTCAGTTCTAGGGTTGCTTTGTTCCCATTTCCTTGAGGCCAGTTCTCAGAACTGTGGCAGTTTATATCATGGCTACAGTCTGGTTCTCATGTAGTCAACTTCTTCCACCTGGTGGAGTTTTCAGTATCTACAAAACAGTCAAAAGACATAGCTCAGAATATTACCTGTAGTTCATGATAAGTAACTGAGTCCTTGATTCTGTTTAATGACTAAATTATTATTACTTTGACCTTCCCAGTTGGCTCAGCAGGTAAAGAATCCGCCTTCAATGCAGGAGATGCAGGCAGAGGCAAGTTTGATCCTCAGGTCAGGAAGATCCCCTGGAAGAGGGCATGGCAACCTGCTCCAGTATCCTTGCCTGGAGAATCCCATGGACAGGAGCCTAGTGGGCTACAGTCACAGGGTTGCCAAGAGTTGGACATGACTGAAGCAAATGAGCACTCATGCATTATTATTCCGTATTTCTTGACTATTTTCCTTTGTTTCTGTATATTCTCATTCCTCTGATTAAATTTATTATTTTTCTAAAGAGGTAGGTTGAAGACACGGGGGGAGGGGCGGATCTATCCTGGAAAAGCCTCACAGGGTCCTAGTCTGTTACAGCAAAATAGAAAGGCTTGACATAATTCTGCTTCTTGAAACTTGATATTAGTTATGAACAACTATGTTTTTCTTTAAAGGGTTCTATCACTGAGGTCATAAAATGTTCTATCTGAGAAGAATGAGATTCTTAATTGTGTTTGCAATGAAATATATGAATAAATAAATAGAGCACATTAATATTGTATTAATAGCTGACTGTCTTCTAGGATGGGGAGTGCTATGCCAAGTGCAGCTGGTTGTATTCTAAGTATCTTTTTATGTATCTGTTTCCCATACTTGATTCCAGGCTAATTGCCTGATTCAGATTGTGTGGCCAGAGCCCAGCATAGTATCTGGCACATGTTGAAAACTCAATACTTTTTGAATGAAACATTTATGTAGTCCTAAACTCTCTGGAAAAACTTGGCTAAGGAAGATATTTTCCCATGAACCACTTTTCCTAATATTTCTTAACAAAAGTCAGTATGCATTTAAATTCAAGTCATATTACATTACCAAAAATGGTTTATTTGCTATAATGTCCTCTAGTTGCCTGTGTCTGCCCTCTGATACCAAAACAGAATAACACTAATTGCTCTTCCAAATATTTAAAGACCATGGTTACGTCTCTGCCAAATCTGTATTTCTCAAGCCAAGTATTTCCCTATTCAGTCATTTTCAAACACTATCATCAGGTTTTAACTCCTCTAAGCCTGCTCTTCGGGTGGTCAGTCTCTCACTTAGGATGTACCAGCCAGGACTACACACAGCATTGCCTTGAACATCTGACCAGACCACAATTCAGAGGGGCTGTCACCCCCTATGATATTAACGCTGCTGCTGCTGCTACTGTTAAGTTGCTTCAGTCGTATCCGACTCTGTGCAACCCCAGAGACAACAGCCCCCCAGGCTCCACCGTCCCTGGGATTCTCCAGGCAAGAACACTGGAGTGGGTTGCCATTTCCTTTTCCAATGTATAAAAGTGAAAAGTGAAAGTGAAGTCACTCAGTTGTGTCCGACTCTTCGTGACCCCATGGACTGCAGCCTACCAGGCTCCTCCATTCATGGGATTTTCCAGGCAAGAGTACTGGAGTGGGGTGCCATTGCCTTCTCTGGATATTAATGCTATACTTCTATTAATGAGGCCCCAGCACATCAACATGTCCAGTAGCCACTAAACTATTATTATGTATCGTGGTCACTTCCACTCTTTCCCCATTTCCTATTTTAAGAAGAGATGTACCCCCCACTGTTTAAGACCAATCTCTCCCCTGAACTCATAGCCCCATCTCATTCTGCCTTTCTGAGGATTTCACACCATCACCCACCACTCTCCTTACTTCCTCTACAACCTCTTCCTGTCTGTAGTCCCTTTCAAGCAGCTTTCGCCATGCTCAAGTCTCTCATCTTAAAAAGAGAATGTGTATCTTCAAAATTGTCTCCCCGCCCCCACCACTTCTCTAAAATTCTCTGAGCAAGGTCACAAGTGACCTTAAATCCAGAAGACAACTCTAGCCTTCACTTTTTTCTTCTTTGATCCTTCTGACACTATTGAAAATCACTCCTTCTTAAGACACACTCTCCTTAGTTTCCATGACATTAATCCTTACAGATTTCCTCCTATCTCTGGACACATCTCCCTCTTTCTGTTTGTGGGCTACACTTTTTCAACTCAGACTCCAAATGCTTGTGTGCCTCAGGGCTGTAACTTCAGCCTCTTCTCTTCTCACTGCTCCTTGAAAAGAGTTATCCCTGTTCGTTATTTCAGTTACCACCTAATGGATCTCAAATTCTACCTACTCCATTCCAGACCTTTTGCCTAAGCTTCAGACTTAAGAAAGAAAGTCAGAGTGTATTTCCTACTCATATATTGTTCCTGCATATTCCACAAACTCTTGCAACTCAACATCAGCAAACTGAACCCAGCTGTCTCTACTACTCTCTCCTCCTCATCTCCCTGAAAGCCAGGATCAACCACACAGTCTCCAAGAGACAGGAGGTGGGATGGGGTATAAACAGATATAACTTGTTGAACAGGCTTCCCTCATTGGGTACAATCAGGCAAAAGTTTTACTTCTCCATCATCACTGAAATCAACCATTCCTGATCAAGCCTCCCATCTTTGTTCTTTCTTGGAAGGTACTTCAAGTGCTTTATGTGTCTTACAGACCATGTTCGGTTACAAGAATGACCACCTTGAGTTCTCTCTGGCTCACTTTCAAGTACAATCTTTTTGTTTTCCATTTCTATTTGAATTATTTAATTAATTTTTGTAGAGTTGCTTTATGATGTTGTATTAGTTTCCACTGTACTGCAAAGTGATCAGCTATATATGTACAAATATCTTCTCTTCTTTGGATTTCCTTCCCACTTAGGTCACCACAGAGCTCTGAGTAGGGTTCCCTGAGCTAGGCGGCAGGTTCTCACCAGGTATCTATGGTGTGTATATGTCAACCTCAATCTCCTAGTTCATCCCAACCCCCATTGTCCCCACTTGGGGTCCATAGGATTGTTCTCTGCATCCGTGCTTCTATTTCTGTTTGGCAAATAAGATCACCTGCACCATTTTACTAGACTCCACAGTTCAGTTCAGTTCAGTCGCTCAGTCGTGTCTGGCTCTTTGTAACCCCATGGACTGCAGCACACCAGGCCTCCCTGTCAATCACTAACTCCCGGAGTTTACTCAAACTCAGGTCCATCGCATCGGTGATGCCCTCCAACCATCTCATCCCCTTCTCCTCCCACCTTCAATCTTTCCCAGCATCAGGGTCTTTTCCAAGGAGTCAGTTCTTCGCATCAGGTGGCCAAAGTATTGGTGTTTCAGCTTCACCATCAGTCCTTCCAATGAACACTAAGGACTAGAGTCCACATGTATGTGTAAATGTGTGATACTTGTTTTCCTCTTTCTGGCTTACTTCACTCTGGATGGTGGTCTCTAAGCCCATCCGCATTGCTTCAAATGACCCAGTTTTGTCTCTTTTTATGTGTGAGTAGCATTCCATTTTATGCATGGCCCGCACCTATATCCATTCCTCTGTGGACGGATGCTTAGGTTGCCTCCATGTCCTGGCTACTGTAAATAGTGCTTCAATGCCAGTCTTCTTAAAATCACAGCTTCAGTCTCTCACTGTTTCAGTCTTCTCTCCCTCCCCCACCCCACCCCCTTATGCCAGCCCTTTCTACGATGGATCCTGACCCAGGGACCAGAGGCCTACACCGAGGGAAGGAGACAAGCCCTGTCCTCCCCTCTTACTTTACAATGTTCCCCTTTCTCTGTGGCTTCCGTGTTTCCCTTCCTTCCTCTGGGGTAAGCGCCTTCAAGTCCACAGGATGACTCTGGGCCATTAGCAACCACCACCGGGTCTCACTCTCCTCCCCAAAGTGAGACAGTTGCAGGAAATGACCTCTAGGACCGCTTCCAAAGCTAATATTGGCAGATTCTCTGCTTCTCTGACACCAGTTTCAACTCATTTGTCCTCATTGCCTTGATAATTTTTGAACTCCTACCTGTCCTGTTCATCTACAGGCTCATAAAAACCATGGGCCCATTAGGCATGTTATCAGTAAAAGCAGGTCATGAAGAGGCTGTGTCACTAGCCCTAGGAGCTCCAAACAGTCACATCGATGACCTGTCTTGTTAGCATTCTCAACTCTGACACCATTGCCAAGGCTAGTGTATTATTCTGTATCCCACGTCACAAGTAGATCACATATATTTTCTGAAATCATGATCACATTTCAGGAAGGTAAGTTTACAATGTCCTTGACAGTAATTGCTTCCTTTACTCCTGAAATGGTGACCGATGGTCTCATCGAAATTCTATTTTTTTTTTTTTTTCCTTTTAAATTTCTTGACGGTCGTGTAATAGTTTGGTTGTTTTGAAACCATCCTCCAGTCTTATATTTATGTTGTGGGATTACAAACACGAGAGCGATCTCATTGATCAAACTTTTGTCAGCGGTTGCATGGTTCCAAATAAGACTCTATATCTAAGTGCTTTCTCCAATACCTTAAATCACAATCTCCTTGTGAAAACATATTTCACTCAACGTGACAGCAACCACAAATTATAACCTTGTGTGTGCACATATGTGAGAATGACTTACTTTAATGTCATTTAACAGGAATACTGATGTAGCCATTTAAAAGGACAAATAATGGTCCCCTACTCCACCCTTCTCTGTAAATTCAAGACTCCCAGTGGCAACATCTTTCATGTCTTTTAGCAATTTCTTCTGGTATTTTATTCAAAATTTCTAAATAACATCTTTATAACACTTGTTCTTGACTGTTCAACTTCAGACATTATCTTTTGGTTCCTGAGTTATGATATAGGTTTGGGCACTGTGACAGAGACTAAGACGGCAATGACAGAGCCTTAAAATAGAAGCTTATCTTTCTCTTGTAAATGGCAGAGCACCAAGTTAAAAAGTCTCGTATTCACCTGATCCAAGATGGCTTGTCACCATGGCTGTATTTCATCCGATGGGAAGGGAGGCAAGGGAATGGAAGAGCTTCTTTCTTCCCCTTAAAGACACCACCCAGAATACGCACATATCAATTTCATTTATGTCCCCTTGTCCAGAACTTGGTGTCATGGCTCCCACAAGGAAGGCTGGGAACCCTGGTCTTTATTCTAGATAACCACACTATTGACTAAAATCCTCTCGCTATGAATGAAAAGAATATATATTGATGGGCAACAATCAGTTTTTTCCATGATTTCCTATTTTGGAAGGAGGGTATTTTACCCTTGTAACTAAAACAGACACGTACACATCAATATGCATGCTTCAGCCTCATCCTCCAAACATAGCTGTCAAACCACAATTTTGGTTGAATCAATATTTGATGTTTACATCATAAAATGTGATGAAGACTCTTAAGAGTCCCTTGGACAGTAAGGAAATCAATTCAGTCAATCCTAAAGGAAATCCATGCTGAATATTCATTGGAGGAACTGATGCTGAAGCTGAAGCTTCAATACTTTGGCCACCTGATGCAAAGAGCCAACTCACTTCTCCAGAGAATTCTACTGATGATCCTGTGGGGGTTCCCTTGTATGTGGTAGATCGCTTTTTCTAGACACTTTCTTTTAGCATTTTGATTATAACGTGTCTTGGACTAATCTTTGGCTTGGTGCTGCTTGAGTCCTTTGAGCTCCCTGTACCTGGACGTCCATATGTCTTCCGAGATTTGGGATATTGTGAGCTATTACTGGGGCTCCCCTTGTGGCTCAGTGGTAAAGATCCACCTGCCAATGCAAGAGATGCCGGAGATACAGATTCAATCCCTGGCTCGGGAAGATCTCCTAGAATAGAAAATGGCAACCCACTCTAGTATTCTTGCCTGGGAAATCCCATGGACAGAGGAGCCTGGGGGACTACCATCCATGGGGTCACAAAGGAGTTGGACACAACTGAGCAGCTGAGCATGCAGCTATTATTGCTTTAAATGAATTTCTTCCCCTTTTCTTTCTTTCTTTTCGTTTGGGTCTCCCATGATAGATATGTTTGCTTACTTAATGGTGTCCCGTAATTCACATACACCTTTTCATCCTTTTTTTTTTCTTTTTGCTCCTTTAGCTGCCTAATTTCAAATGATCTGTCTGTGAGTTCTCCATGTTCACTGACATCCGAGTTATCTGCAGAATTTGGTTCCATGCAGCTGTAGAAGCAGGGTCCTCATTTTCCTGCTGGCTGTCACAAGGGGCTGCTCCCAACTTCGAGGGGCTGCCTACGCTCCTCGGCTCATGGTCCACTTCTCGTCTCTAAATCAACAACGGGGGGTCTAGTCCTGTGATGCTGCATCTTTTCTTCCCCCTTGTCTCCTCTTTTTGCCTTCTCTCTCTCATGGACTCTTTCGCCTTCTTCCTCTGATTGTAAAGGCCCATGTAATTATATTTGGCCCATCTGAATAATCCAGAACAATCTCTCAATTTTAAGGTCAGTTGATTAGCAACTTTAAATCCAGCTGCAAAGTCCCTTTTGCCACGTGATTATAACAGCTTTAGTAGTAAAGTTGAGGACTCCCATCTTTTAGGACCAGCTTGCCTCCTAAGAGGTGATTCCTAAAACCTGATGTGAAAGTGAAAGCTATGCTGGAGTAGCTCAGGGCTTGCATTGTTCCTCCCAGGAAGCCCCAGGACAGTGGTTCAGGACCCTACCCCACCCAAAAGAGGTTAACCTGAGCATTTAAGGTCTTCATGCCTCCTTCTTTTTTTCCTGTGTATTTTACAGATAGGAAGCAAAGGTTCAGAGAGACCAAGTCATCACTCAAGATCACAATGCAGTTAATGGCAGAGCAATGAAAATAGACTTATTCATTCATTTACCCATTCAATGACACTTGCTAAGCCCTCCCATGCTAAGTGGTCCAGGGAGACAGACATGAAGGAAACCTGGTTCATCCACCTCTCAGGGATTCTTGTTTGTTTATCTGGAATACGAATGCAATAAATGTGTTTGCATGCTTGATGCTGGTTCAGTAAACATTTCCACATATTTTTACATAGAAACTTGATTTTTCCTAAGAACATCTGCTTCAGCTCAAAGGCAGCTGTCAGGGCGATGGGATCCAATGCACACGCAGGCTGTGTGTCCTTAGGGAACTCACTGAGTAATAGTGTTTACCCGGTAAATTTACTATGAGCAGGATTGAGGTGATACATGTGAATCACTGGGAACTAGGATGTGCTTAATAAAGTCATTAATAAGTAATGACTGTCGTCATTTTCATTATTATGAAACTTTCTGAGTCTCAGTTTTACTGTTTATTAAGTGGGTACGATACTAACCATCTCACGGCATAGTTAGATGGCCCCCCTGTGTAGTACGGCTCTAACACCTGCAGACCACACACAATTTGCTCAAACTCACAACTCATCCCCTCACCCCTTTCAGAGAAATGCTATTTACAGACTGACTAAGTTTGCAGCTTGTACCTTCAATAAAACATTCATGGAGGGTCTCTGGTTGAGAAGAAATGTCACGGGTGTCAGGACTTGAGAGTTCTTCAGTGGATTTGAAAATACCTTCCTGTGTGATCTTCAATTTCCTCATCCAGGAAGAACTGATTGTTCTAGAAAATTGTCTTTGTCCCCTGTTTTGCGTTTAAATTAACCACAGAGTTAAGCCATTCTCCGGGAGCACAATCTCCTAAATGCACTAGATCTGCAAATCTCCTTGAACACAGTTTTGGACGTCAGTCTCACCGCTGACTCCACTATTTTCCTTTTGCTGATGAGGCTGGTCCCCTTGGGGGAGACCTTGGCCAAACCAAAGGATGCCACGAGAAACCTGCAGGCAGCTGAGACCCTAAGAGACGCTAGAAAATGAGAGGGAGCCAGATCCGAGAGCGGCTGATCCCTCCGTTCCAGAGCTGTGGCGCCGGGGAGGAAGCAGCAAGCTCAGACTGTCAGAAGAAGCCGTGTGAACACAGACCTGAAGACAGGCGGAGAAGGTGCGCTTACTATTTCCCACAGTCCAGCGACGCAGCACCTGCCCCCTGAACTCTGGGCCCCCGGGTTAGGACGCGGCAGGCCCCATGTTGAGGTGGGCCAGGGAGGCCAAGAACAGCACTGAGAGATCTAGGAAGAAAAGATTCCAACTGAATCCAGAACCAAGCAGAGAACCAGGCCAGGCATGGGCAGGAGGGGCAGGTTGTCTGACAGTGAGAAGCCAGCACCCCCACAGCAGGGCCAGGTCCTGACCTTCAGAAAGGGCTCCTTTGGTTTTGCTAGAAACGGAGACTGTGTTAAGCTATCTCAGATAATAAACCTTTATTGTCGGGAGGCAAAGTCAGCAAAAGAGACTGGATCACAAAGGAAGCCAGGTCATTGTCTGAAACGCAAGGCATCACCGATCCCGGGGCTTTGCCATTTGTTCTCTCCTTCTGCTTGTGTCTTCTTGGTCCGCATCCCTGACAAGTTGGTTTATTTTTCAAGCGAGATTAAAGGGAGAAAGTCTAGCTGGTCTCATTAATTACCATCGCCCAGAGGCTTCCCTGGTGACTCAGATGGTAAAGAATCTGGTGCAGGGCAGGAGACCTGGGTTTGATCCCTGGGTCAGGAACATCCCCTGGAGAAGGGAATGGCTACCCACTCCAGTATTCTTGCCTGGGAAATCCCACAGACAGAGGAGTCTGGCAGGCTATAATCCATGGGGTCGCGAAGAGTCGGACACAACTGAATGACTGACACTTCTCAGGCCCATCTTCATCAGGACTCAGTGGCCAGCCTACAAATCGGCAGCACTCTAATCAAATATTTACTACACATCCCATAAGTAAATCTCCTTATTCAAAGAACTATCTGTGCATAGACCCTCAGTTGTGAAGGTGATATGAATGAGATGCTGCAACGAGCCCATGTAATGAACATCCATCGTCAAACACCAGCTAAAGAGACCACACTGGGCCGGTGCCTGCTGAACCCTGGACTCTCAGGAAGCTCTCATTCTGGCCCTCGTGGTCCAATCACTGGTGGCACCTAAAAGGATGCGGATGCTACCTAGCGTATCACGGGGACTTGAAATCTTGGTTTCATGCACAATAGTAGGGGGAAGAAAGAGGAAGTAAGTGTCAGGACTGAAAGAGACAGAGGGTTCTGAGAGGACCCAGCTCCATCATTCGCTCTGGATGTGTTTCTCCTGATCCCTCTGGGCGTCCTCGCTGTGGTCACTGGAATCACAGCCTTTGCACGCAGGTGCCTCCCTTCCTCTCCTGGTGTCAGCTGATGATGCCCGGCAGAACCCTCATGCCTACAGGCTCATTGCTTGGGAATCCAGCAGACCTGAGGTCTAGCTCCGGCTCAGCTGTGTGTCCTTGCTAGAGTCAACCTTGCTAGGTTGCTGTGTTCTCATTTATAAAATTACACCGAGAAAAGTCACCTCATATGTTTCTCATGCGTGGACCACTACATTTGGAATCATTCTTTTCATTACTTTTGGTATGTGGTTGAACAGAGTTTAACTCTTAAAAGTGGTATTCTTTCTGCAGCAGAACATGGATGGGGACTTGGAAAAAAGGGTATCAGGGACTTCAACGGCAGACACATGAAGGTAGAAGGAGGGTGGTTTCAGGGCCCCTGAGGCCATGGGACTCTAGACTGTCTATTGCACAGCATCCTGGGGACCAGTCAGTGCCCTCATGTGAGAGGACCAAGGGTTATAATGTCGAGGCTATGGCAGTGCGGCTCAGACAGTCCTTGGCTGATGTAATTCTGCAGAGGCAGAAAGGTGCTTCCTCAAATGCTACAAAAGGGCTATGTCCAGCATCCCGTTAAATTCCCAGGAGCACGTATAACACTCTGGGGAGGGTTTCCCTTTCCTCCTCTGCACCTCCTGTCAGCAGGTGGACTGGTCTGATGTCCAGAGTCACACAGGACATTCAGGAAGAAACCTGTGAGGCCTGGAGGACACAGAGCTGAATGTGATCTTCTCCCTTCGTGTTGAAAGCCACATGATAGCTACAAAGGTAACGGTAGAAGAAAACAGGGGCTGAGAAAGCATTTACAGACTGTCACGTTTTCTCTCCAAGAACAATTTTGGGCCAAGACTGGGCCTTTTGGGCTGAGTAAACCTCAAGCTTCTAGGATAATTCTCTTTTTGGGCCATGCCATGTGGCTTACGGGGTCCTGGTTCCCCAACCAGGAACTGAACCAGGACCATGGCAGTGAAAGCACGGAGTCTTAACCACTGGACTAGCCGGGAATTCCCCGGGATAATTCAGGATACGAGCGGAAGGGATATTGGCTCTTCTACTAATGTGGATATGGAGAGTGCTGTAGACAGCTTGAATCTCAAAATCAAAGTGATATGAACCTTATGCATTCCTCCCAGTAGAAGGGGCTATTGCACTATTATTCTGGGGGAGCTTCAGGGATGTGGGTCTGAAGGGGATGGTCGGATGGACTTTGCACCTAGCTCTCCAGTGGTTTGAAACCCATTTAGGGATTTGCAGATGTTTCACTGTATCAAGGGATTGCCCCAGTGGTTCAGTAGTAAAGAATTGGCCTGCAATGCAAGAGCCACAGGAGATGTGAATTCAATCTCTGGGTTGGAAAGATCCCCTGGAGGAGGGAAAGGCAACCCACTCCAGTATTCTTGCCTGGAGGATCCCATGCACAGAAGAGCCTGCATGCTACCGTCCACAGGATCACAAAGAGTCAGACATGACTGAAGTGACTTAGCACACAGGTGCACTCTATCAAGCCCACTTAAGAGAGTGACTGATTACCTTGCTTCATTTGGGCTGGGCTGCGGTCACCCTGACGTGGACTAACCCAGTCGTCTTAGGACTGGCGAGGAACCTAGGCTGGAGACTGCAGAGCCAGCTGCAGGACTGCCTCTGGGAGGTTGGAGTTAACACGCAGCTTTGCTGATAGCAAGACGCGACAGAGCGTGCTCAGAGTACTGGAGCTGAGTGAGCTGTGAAGGAAAGGCAGTTTCCATGCAAACTGAAAGCCGGTAACTTGCCCCTGTTCCTTCTAATCTTACCTGGGTACTTAACTCATCACTTGCTCTATGTCTGAAGGTTCATCCTCTTCAAATCCTTTGCCCACACTTAAAGTATGGCAATATTCAATCAACAAAAAAGGAAAATCATAACAGAGTTAAAGCTCAAATTCTGCACAGTGCACAGCTGTTATTATTATTATCTTGGCATTTTGGCTTTATTCATGAGCCACTTTACATCCTATAGAGCAGGCTGTTTAGGGTGACTATAATAAAATTCATATAAAGAAAACAGTTTAAATATCAGTTTAATTCATATTGATTAATTTAGTTCAAGTCTAATTTCGTTTTCCTCAATTTGCATTGCTGAGTGGCTTGTTATTTTCCTGGAAAAATAAATTTCTTTCTCACCCCTTCCTTGCTGTACAAGAAAATGGATAAGATACAATTATTTGGAATTTCCATTGACATTCTAGAAGCTGTCAGTTAATAAAATAGTTGTAAGCAAACAATAAATGAGGAGGTGCTTTGGGAGAGATAATTTGTAATGTGAAGTTAAAATCTGAATTGGGAATCTAAGCGAGGAAAAACACAATCCTAATATGTTGACCGTGCTGGTGTTAGATTGAATTCAACATGTTGTTTGCATAGTCACCTGAACAAAGAATATAAGGGGAAAAACCCAACCATCACTTTTATCCATTATGTTCTGGGCATGGTGCATGGTATTTTGATGTTAATTTTTGAGGTTATGTATAAAGCCAACCTCCATGTTTCCTCAGAACGATTTGATTGTAAATAGCGCTTGCGTGTCAGAATGGCAAGATAATATAGGTCGTTAAATTGGTCAGGTGTTCGTCCTTGGTCTAAATGATAGGAATGGGTATATAAGACAGAGGGCTTCCAGGTGGTGCTAGTGGTAAAGAATCCACCTGCCGATGCAGGAGATGCAAGAGATGCAGGTTCAATTCCTGGGTCAAGAAAATCCCCTGGAGGAAGAAACGGCAACTCATTCCAGTATTCTTGCCTGGGAAATCTCATGGACAGAGGAACCTGACAGGCTATAGTCCACAAGGTCACAAAGCATCAGACACAACTGAGCACACACACACACACACACACACATGCACACATGCACACACACGCAAAGCAGAAACCCAGTGTTAGTGACCCCACTGTGTTCACCTGAACAAAGAATATAAGGGGAAAAACCCAACCATCACTTTTATCCATTATGTTCTGGGCATGGTGCATGGTATTTTGATGTTAATTTTTGAGGTTATGTATAAAGCCAACCTCCATGTTTCCTCAGAACGATTTGATTGTAAATAGCGCTTGCGTGTCAGAATGGCAAGATAATATAGGTCGTTAAATTGGTCAGGTGTTCGTCCTTGGTCTAAATGATAGGAATGGGTATATAAGACAGAGGGCTTCCAGGTGGTGCTAGTGGTAAAGAATCCACCTGCCGATGCAGGAGATGCAAGAGATGCAGGTTCAATTCCTGGGTCAAGAAAATCCCCTGGAGGAAGAAACGGCAACTCATTCCAGTATTCTTGCCTGGGAAACCTCATGGACAGAGGAACCTGACAGGCTATAGTCCACAAGGTCACAAAGCATCAGACACAACTGAGCACACACACACACACACACACACATGCACACATGCACACACACGCAAAGCAGAAACCCAGTGTTAGTGACCCCACTGTGCGCATTTTGGGAGTGAAGCGGAGGTATTCATAAAAGAAAAAATTGTCATGAGCTCCATGAAACCTTCAAAAGGAACATTCTAGAATAAATCAGAACATGGTACTCTAACCTTTAGCTTCCTCACCCTTAAAACTGGGGTGATAACAGGAACTTCTTAGGGTCATCATGAGGATTAAGTGAAATACACAGCATTTTTAGATGATGCATTTGCATAAAAAACTCTTCCCAGTCACACTTCAACTAGCCAACTTATCCACTTGTTTCAGGTTCCATTTGAGCAATTGCTTCTTTTAAAAATCTCTCTATAACCCCCAACTCTGGATTGGGTTTCCCAATAGTTGTTCCCACGTGAGCCTTGGCATGACCCAGCAGGGGGCTTATCACTATAATATAACCGTTTGGTCAATTATCCATCTCCGGGATTAAGAGCTGAGCGCCTAAGGGCAAGAAATAAGCATCACGCACTATTCCATGCCCAGTGTCCAGAGCCACGCTTAGTTGACAACACGAACTTCACAAATATTGGTTTAATAAATAATGGTGAACCCTTGGCATTGTTTACTTCACCAGCTTGTTATTATCATTTTGCAGATGAAGAAACTGAGTCTTGGAAAAGCTAAGTAACTTAACTCTAATTTACCTCTTGGGTAAATGAGGGAGCTGGATTTGAACCCAGGGTGCATGAGTCCAAACACCACGCTTTTATCACTATGTCATGTTGGCTTGTTAGACCAACATCTGTTGAGCATCTCTGTGCTGAGAGCAACACTGTGTATTTCCATAGTATCCATGGCCGCATTTTTCCCCTATAATTTTTACGTATGTATTCATTTCCTAACGTCTCTTTCGCCGTGATGGGTCCTTGCTGCCGCCCTCAGGCTTCTCTCAGCTGCAGGGAGTGGGGGCCCTCCGCAGCATCCAGGCTCCTCACACAGTGGCCTCTCTTCCTGCAGGGCACAGGCTCCAGGGTGCCTGGGCTTCAGTAGTTTCCGATCCCGGGCTGCAGAGCACAAGCTCAATAGCTGTGACGCACTGTTTCAGTTGCTCTGGGGCACATGGGATCTTCCTAGACCAGGGATCAAACCTGTGTCTCCCGCATTGGCGGGAGAATTCTTTACCACTGAGCCACCAGGGAAGCTCATAGAATCTTGTTTGGACTCTGCAACAGTCTTTTGAGTCAGTTGTATCAGTTTGCCATGTGACTAAATTTGGCTGTAAGGAATAGTTACAAGCCCAAGGTCACAAGTTTAGCAGGTGGCAGAGCTAAGATCCAGTTCTTCTCTTTCCTCTGCCTTTTCTAAATCCAGCTTGTACATCTGCAAGTTCACTAACTGGTGACGCCTAGCTTGAAGGATTTTGAGCTAAATTACCTTACTAGCATGTGAAATGAGTGCAACTGTACAGTAGTTTGAACATTCTTTGGCATTGCCCTTCTTTGAGATTGGAATGAAAACCAGTCCATCCTAAAGGAAATCAACCCTGAATATTCATTGGAAGGACTGATGCTGAAGCTGAAGCTCCAATACTATGGCCACCTGATGCGAAGAGCCAGCTTATTGGAAAAGACCCTGATGCTGGGAAAGATTGAAGGCAGGAGGAGAAGGGGGAGACAAAGGATGAGATGGTTGGATGGCATCACCGACTCAATGGACATGAATTTGAGTAAACTGTGGGAGGTGGTGAAGGACAGGGAAGCCTGGCGTGCTGCAGTCCATGGGGTCACTAACAGTTGGAGATGACTGAGTGACTGAACAACAACTTCCCTTTCCTCAGAGGAACCAGCTGTGATCATGACTCGGGCATTCGGCAAGCCCCAGCGCCAGACCAGAAAATCCCTAACAGTCAAAACCAACACGAGATCACCAGACCTAAATGAATCAGACTCACTCCTGGAATGTTCCAACAGGCTTTGCTGATCTCAGACTTCTGCCTTGCTTCCCCGACTCCCAGCAACTGTGCCCTGCTGTTCTGGTGAGCTATTTATAGATCACCTGAAATATGTTTAAGAAGAGTTCATGTGTGCCTGTTGCAAAGCATTGTGGGAGGAATTCCTTTTCCCACTGTGAGGGAAAATTCAAGGGACAAAGGAAAATAAAATTGCTGAAAAAAAAAAGTACATGACTTAGGGCGTTTGAAATCTGCTCATAGATTAATATTTCTCTCTTTCCTCTTCTCTTTTTAGCTTCTCTTTCTAGTAACTGAATGCTCAGTAAAATATTTGGCCAAAGGCAATATCTTATTTACGTAACGGTCTTTTGTGTGCATGCTCAGTGGCTCAGTTATATCTGACTCTATACAACCACATGGACTGCAGCCTGCCAGGCTCCTCTATCCATGGGATTTTCCAGGCGAGAATATTGGGGTAGGTTGTCATTTCTTCCTACCAGGGATCTTCCTGACTCAGGGATCAAACCCCAATGCCCTACATTGGCAAGCTGGTTCTTTATCCACTGAGCCACCTATAATGGTCTTTAGGTGATGTGTTATTTTATTTATTAATTTTTTTTATAATTTCTTTGGTGGCACCATGCAGCATGTGGGATCTTAGTCCCCTGACCAGGGATTGAACCTTTGCCTCCTGCCCTGGAAGCACAAAATATTAACCACTGGGCCACCAGGAAAGTTGGTGATGTGCTATTTTAGAAGTATTACACAAGCTTCCTCCCTAGCTTTCTCCTTTTCATTGCTAAAGGAGAAAAGATTCAGCATCATCATATAAATAAGAAAGAATTTATAAAGAAAAAGAATTCAGAGCTCTGTAGCATTTCCTCAACATTCAGTTCCTATTATGCTAAACTCTCCTCTCGTTTGCTAATAAAATACAACTAGCAGTTGTTAAATAATTTTTCTAGAAGAGTAATAACTATACTGTTGTATGAAGAAAAAAATGTCAACCCACTCCAGTATTCTTGCTCGGAGAATCCTATGGACAGAGGAGCCTGGTGGGCTGCTGTCTATAGGGTCACACAGAGTCGGACATGACTGAAGTGACTCAGCAGCAGCAGCATACTGTTGTATATCACAAATGTCATTGGGTAAGAATGAAATAGTGACTCTAGCTAACAAATGCTAGAAAGATCAAGTATAAAAAGGTTAGCCTAGAATCTAAACCATCATTTCTTTGGCATCTTGTCAGGCATCATGAAGAAAAAAATAAAAACAAAAGCACCCAACATAGACATCAAATTACCCAAAAAGGAAAAAAGGAAATCATCAAAAGGAAAAGCAAAATCATCAAAAAAGCAAATCATCAAAGTGGAGAGGCAGCCTAGAAAGGCACAGTTCATGAACAGCGCCGTGCAGAGACAGGGACTCTAGGAGAGGGTCACGGAGGCCTGGGGTGCTGTGAGTTCAGGCTGCTATCATCAGCTGCCATAGGCTCATGGCTTAAACAGCACGCATTACTTCTCACAGCTGTAGAAGCTGGAGTCTGAGATCAGGGTACCAGCATGGTCCTGGTGAGAATCCATGTCCTAGGTTGCAGATGGCTGTCTTCCTCACAAGGCAGAGGGGATAATCCTCTCTCTGTCTCTTCTTATAAAGGGCACTAATCCCATTCATGAGGGCTCCACCCCCAGGACAAAATTATCTCCCAAAGACCCCACCTCCAAATACTGTCCTGTTGGAGACTAGGCTTCAACATGTGGATTTCGAAGGGACACGCACATTCAGTCCATAGTCTCTGGGCTCTAGAACCATCTTGGATGGCCAACTTGCTCTGTCCCACCCTGCTCTAGAACACTGCTTCCTCACCTATAAATGACCTCATAGATCTTTTATGGGATGCTGAAGTTCTGAATGCTCAAGGAAGATGACTGGCAGATGAAAGACAAGTGTGAATTCTGAGGAAGAAAGGACAGGGACTTCCTGTATAAGCAGGGGATGACTGTGGGGCAAATGGGACTTAAGAGGAGTGGAGACTCACAGCCCCCCACCCCCCACCCCAGCGCCAGGAGGGAGGACCAGCACATGAGAAGTCGACCCCCTGGTTTGAGACACAGATGTCCTAGACAGCGAGCACCAGGAAGGGACAGAAGAAAGTGATGAGAGGAGGTTCAAAGAGCAACAGGGTCAGGAGAAGAGTGCCGGGGAAAATCAGATTCCCTCGGCCTCCCCTCCAGTTCACCCTCTACAGAGGCTGCATGCACATTTCCCTATCATCCAATTATTAAGGTTATAACACTGACCTGTGCAGAGTCTTTGGCATGCCTTTGGGTCGGTCAGTCACTCAGTCGTGTCCAACTCTTGGCGACCCCATGGACTGTAGACCACCAGGTTCCTCAGTCCCCAGGATTCTCCAGGCAAGAGTACTGGAGTGGGTTGTCATTTCCTTTTCCAGGAGGTCTTCCTGACTCAGGGACAGAAACTGTGTCTCTTACATCTCCTGCACTGGCAGGCAGATTCTTTGCACCACTTGGGAAGCCTGCAGAGTCTTTTAATGGCCACCTATTGCCCTCAGTATTTAAACAAACAAACAAACAAACCTACTACCCTTCTTACCCTTGAATTCAATCATCTCTGAAATTCAAAGTTTATTCATACATATTTGGCAGCAAAACTTGATCTATTTTCTTTCTTTCTTGGGTGTGACTATTCAGTGTTAAAATAACGAATAGGATTATCACAGGGCACTGCCCCAGGCCCACTGGGAATATATATGATTTATGCGATATAATTACCATATTACACTCTAAAATCCAGAAAATTCTAACTCCAACAGCACATCTGGCCCCAAGGTTTTTGAACAACACATTGTGGCCTTATAGTTTCAAGATAAACATGGTCCCCAGTGGCCAGCCCCTGCCAACCCCACCCTCTGCAACCTCAAGCTCATTTCTTCCAGACACACTGTGTCCTCAGCATCACCTTATGCTATAGTCCCCCTCCTCCAGGGCTTGGTGTACTTTCCCACCGAATGGAATATCTCTCTGTCACCCCCTCCCCTTTTTTTTTAAGTTTTTAAAAGAATTTTTATTTTCTGTTTTTATTATGGTAAAAGTCACATAATATGAAACATACTATTTTAACCATATTTAACAGTACAGTCCAGTAACACAAAGTATAGTCACACTGTTGTGCATCTCTCACCAACATCCTTCTCCCAGTTTTCACCTTCCTAAATTGAAACTTTCTCCATTAAACACCAAGTCCCCAACCCTCCTCCCCAACCCTCAGCCCCTGGCATCTACTAATGTACCTCTGACTCTGTAAATATGGCTATTCTGGGTAACTCGTATAAGTGGAATCAAACAGTTTGTCTGCACCTAATGTATACCGGAATGCATTTTTAAGGTTAACTTAGGTACAGACTGCACCTTATATTTTTCTCCATGAGGGCTAGACAGTAGGCCCTCACCAGGCACCTACTTCACATATCTTCACATCTTCCCAGGTGGCACTAGTGGTACAGAACCCACCTGCCAACGCATGAGATGGAAGAGACACAGGTTTAATCCCTGGGTAGGGAAGATCTCCTAGAGGAGGGCATGGTAACCCACTCCAGCATCCTTGCCTGGAGAATCCCATGGACCGAGCATCCTGGGAGGCTACTGTCCATAAGGTCACAAAGAGTCAGACACGACTGGGCAATGGGGCACGCACAGCGTACATACATCAATCCCAGTTGCCCAGTTCAGCCTGTCTCCACCCCCTTGATGTCCATATGTTTGTTCTCTACACCTGTGTCTCTATTTCCACTTTGCAAATAGGTTCATCCATACCATTTTTCTAGATTCCACATACATGCATTGATATACAATATTTGTTTTTCTCTTTCTGACTTACTACACTGTGTATGACAGTCTCTAGGTCCATTCATGTCTCTGCAAATGGCACAGTTTCATTTCTTTTTATGGCTGAGTAATACCTGATATGAAGAGTTGACTCATTGGAAAAGATTCTGATGCTGGGAAAGACTGAAGGCAGGTGGAGAAGGGGACAACAGAGGATGAGATGTTTGGATGGCATCCCCGACTCAATGGACATGAGTTTGAGCAAACTCCGGGAGATGGTGAAGGTCAGGGAAGCCTGGTATGCTGCAGTCCACGGGGTCACAAAGAGTCAGACACGACTGAGTGACTGAACAACAAATAGTCCATCATATACGTGTGCCATATCTTCTTTATCCATTCCTCTTTTGATGGACATTTTAAGTTGCTCCCATGCAGGATATGTAAGTGAGACAGGTCTAACTCACCTCTTTATCCAGAAGAATACTCTGCACCTTTCAGAGCTCATGCCAAAGGCTTCATCCTCTCTAAAGCCATCTCTACCCTGTCTGCCCCTTCCCATATCCTAGACAAACTTAGCAGCCAGCTCTTCTGTGCTCTTAGCCGCATGCATGTTAGAACCTAGGCCGCATTGATGGGACCATCTGTTAACGGGTCAGAGCTTCTCCCTTGGCTTGTAGGTTCCTGACGATCATGCTGCCTTCCTGATCTCTGAGCTCAGCACCCGGCACTAGGGAATGCCTGATGAATCGGGGGGAGGGGAGGCCCTCAGCGAAGAGCAATCCACCAATCCATCACTCCATGAGAAGATGAACCGACAAGGTTCTTCTGACGTAGGACAAGTAAGGAGACTAAGAAGCAAAGGTAGAACCCTCTACCCTCCTGCCCTGGGGCCTGGGAATCACCATTCTCCTCTACAAGTGCTCCGGTCCTGTCCCATCTTCCTCCATCCACACCAGCAGAGGCAGCTCTGGGACACAGAACATTGAATCAAGCTCTCCCCAAAGTTGCAAAGACCTTCTTCTCTCCAGGCTCTCCCAAATGAAGACAGAGGCCAGGTGGCCCTTCTTCCAATGGAGGCTGGGTGTGCAGAGGAGACAGTTCATCAGGAGTCCAGACAGAAAATATCTCTGATTACAATTCCAAGATTCGAATACAGGTGGGGTAAACAAGAACATTCAGAACAACAATGATATTGGCTAGAGCAGTAGGGCTTGCAAAGAATGTTTCCTTCCATTTTGTCATTTAAGTAAATTCTCAGGGTAATGTAAATTACTCTGTATGGTAGATATTATTATTGTGCCCAATTAGTAGAAGAGGAAACTGAGGCTCACAGAGAATAAGCATTCACAGTAAAAGTGAGAAGGTTCATAGAGAAAGAAGCTGTGGTTAAAGGTAGGTTTATGGGCTTCCCTGGTGGCTCAGGTCGTAAAGAGCTGCCCACAGTGCAGGAGACCCAGGTTCCGTCCCTGGGTAGGGAAGATCCCCTGGAGAAGGGCATGGCCACCCACTCCAGAATCCCATGGGCAGAAGAGACTGGCGGGCTACAGTTCATGGGCTGGGAAGAGTCAGACATGGCTGAAAGACTAGCACTTTCCCTTTCGCTTATGGGAAAAGCACTCGGATTGGAAGGAGAGAGTATCAGCCAAGGAGGTAGGCAATACAAGGACTTAAGTTTGTCAGAAAAGAGTCACAAACTAATGGCAGGAAAGGAGGTTATGGGGCCACGTGTAAATGTTCAGGGCTAGGATTCCAAGAAAGAGAAAACCGAACCTGCTCATTATGAGAACTCGCAGTAGCAGAAAAGGAAAAAACAAGCAAAAATGAAAACAAAACAAAACCACACACACAAAAACACAAAGGAGGTGGCTGGGCCTCTGGGGCACCACACAGCTGACTCTGGCTTGGATTAACCTCAGATTAAAAGTAATACGTGATTATTATCGAAAATTTAGAAAACCTAGAAAAGAGGTGGCTCAGACGGTAAAGCGTCTTGCTTACAATGTGGGAGACCTGGGTTCGATCCCTGGGTCAGGAAGATCCTCTGGAGAAGGAAATGGCAACCCACTCCAGTACTCTTGCCTGGAAAATCCCATGGACAGAGGAGCCTGGTGGGCTGCAGTCCATGGGGTCGCAAAGAGTCGGACACAGCTGAGCGACTTCACTTTTCTTTCAAGAAAAGATTAAAAGAAAAAATTTTACTTAAGAACATTTTTAAACCACTCTAAAGTTTCATGATTTAAAATCGTTTTTAATGTGGTTTTATTTTAAAGGACTTTTTTAACGTAAAAGTTATCTGTTCACTTTCTCCCAATCAATGAATGACTGATTGATTGAAGGAATGAATGACTGATTGAATCAATCATCTTACTACACCATCCTCAACACTAGGTTTTATTGTTTCATTTTAGATAACAGATAATTTGATAGAGAAATTTTGAAAGAAGAAATAATCCCTCACTATACTTTTATTTACATTTATTTGGTTACTTAGGAAAGTTTTAAAAAAATCCACAATTATTCATCAGCATACTTCAAATTTGTCTTTGACGTATTTATGTTCTTCTCTGCATATCTGCTAGGGTCCTAGTGTTTGTATTTCCAAATTTATGTGAGTTTTATATTTATTAAAACCTTACTGTTTGTTAAACTTCCTGCAACATTATCTCAGTTTTATTGATGGCTTTTTAATCTTGGTGATTTTTTTTTTGGATGTATAAAGGTTTTAAATTTTTATGTAGTCAGATCTATCCCTCGCATCCTTGGTGATTTATTCCATCAATTCTAAGCTTAGGAAATTCTCCCCTTTGGGAGGTTGGATAAATATTCACATCTATTTTCTTCCAGATTTCCTAACAGTTAAGATTTTTTCAATATTTAACTCTTTAACCCATCTGGAATTTATTTTGATGTTCCTAGTGAGGTAAGAAATGTTCAAAATTCTTCTAAAACATAATAAAACACTTAACACCTCACATGTTTAGCTGATATTAGCATAAACCTCGAAGGCCAAGTGGTACTAGCTTCAAAGGCTACAAGTTTCTTAAATAGAGTTTAGGATTTCCCTTGTAACAGCACAGGGTACAAAATATACATACTTGCCAGTCATTACTGCAACTGAGTTTATCAGCAAGGAGCACACCCAACATATGGTCTCTTTTTCATTATCAAGAAAAGTAAGTAATAAATAAGAGCCGGGGCTCCCACCAATCATTAGTAAATCCTCCAAAGAAAATTAAGCACATATTGGAATCCTTTCCCTAATGGGCTTGGGCAATCTCTCCGACTAAATCATTTCGCAAAGAAAATTTCCCTTCCTACCAATCACCGCCTCTCGTTAAAATCGAGGCAGTGACTCATTTTCAAAGAGCCCACGTGGAAGAAGCCCGAGGACCCCGGTGTGATTTCTCGCCACACTGGGGAAACATTTCTGCCGCTCCCTGCCTTCCAGCCCAAAGGCGGCCCCGGCTGGAGCTGCACTGAGAAAGATTTGTGGCTTAGGATCCTGATGGACGCCAGAGAAATGGAACGGCTCTGTACTGCATCCTGTAAAGGCAAGCCAACAGGACACTGTGCTATTGACGGCCCGCATGATAATGGAGAAATATCAGTGGTGTATTTCAACAGGCACCCGGAGGAGAAACAGTAGCTATAAGAACGTCAGCGACGGCTTCCAAGGAGAGTTAAAGGAACAATAAAATAAAAACAAGGCGGGGGTGGGGGAGCGGATTGGGAGCAGGGAGGAGGTGGGAAATGCCTCAGGGAGAAAAAAGAAAGTCCGCTCAGAGAATGTATGTTAATGCAAAGCCTGTTTGCTCACCAGGTTCTTGGGAGAAAGACGCAGCAAGGATCCCGGTAGGTGAACTCTGCAATTACAGCGTTATTAATTTATGCAGCTCTGCAGACCACACATGGGACTTCATGGTAATTAAGTTACAGATAAAGTCAGGTTCGTTTCCCTCTGAATATAAACAGTTGTGTTCTGTTTAACACACACTCAGGGAAAATTGTGTAGATTTTAACCAAAGAATCGTCTCTGGTAAACATATATTCTACGCAGAACCTGTCATCAATATAATGTTAGGAAAACAAAAAAAGTACTGTCCAGCAGTGCACTTAGCAGAGAAGCAGGAATGGTGGAGGCTCAGTCAAGCTCTCCATTAGGGAGGAGCGTGGGCAGCCTGGAGACAAGAGGTGCCTAAGACCCTCCTACGGAGTCTGCACTAGTGATCTGCAAAGGTTCAGGCTGACCCTGAAAATGGCCAAAGTGTTAGTCGCTCAGTCCTATGGACTCTTTGGCAATCCCACTGGACTGTTGCCCAGCAGGCTCCTCTGTCCATGGGATTCTCCAGGCAAGAATACTGGAGTGGGTTGCCATTTCCTTCTCCAGGGGATCTTCCTGAACCAGGGATCAAACTGGGGTCTCCTGAATGGCAGGCAGATTCCTTATCATTGAGCCACCGAGGAAGACTAGCAGACCCTGGGGATGAGGATAGCATCCATTGTCACAGTCACCTGGAATGCTCCGAAAAGGATTAAGCTGAGACATAACCCTTAAAAAGCGGCATATTGGATCCTGTAGTTTTACTTCCAGGAACTCATTATAAGTAAATAATCACCCTGATGGCTAATTTTTTTCATGTGTCAACCTGGTGGAACCCCAGGGTGCTCAGATATTTTGTTAAACATTATTTATTGGTGTGTCTGGGGGTGTTTCTGGATGAAATTAACATCCTGAATAAAATAAAAGGCTGAGGAAGAAAGAATTCTTCCTCTGAATCTGTCTTTGAGCTGAGACATTGGTCTCCTGCTACCAAGATGTTCATCACAGTGGTGTTTATGATAGCAAAACTGCAATCAATCTGCCTTTTTCAACTAGCATTTTACTGTGAACAAATCTCTGTATCTGTAGATATGTTTGTGAACCTCATCTTTTTTTCTTCTTTTTTTTTAATCGAAGCATAGTTGATTTACAATGTTATATTAATTTCTTCTGTATAACAAAGTTATACATTTAAATACATTCATTTTTGGATACTTTTATGATATACATATTTTAACTGTTTATTTTGTTTAGGGTTATAGCCAATTAACAGTGTTGTGACAGTTTCAGGTGAACAGCAAAGGGACTCAGCCATACATGCACACGTATCCCATATTCTTGTGCATTGTGATTTATCAAAGGATACTGAGAACAGTTCCCTGTGCTACACACTAGGACCTTGTTGTTTATCCCTTCTATATATAAAAGCTTATATCTGCTAGCCCCAACCTCCCATTCCATCCTTCCCCCAGTGCCCTCCCCCTTGTCAAGCACAAATCTGGTCTCCATGGTGAGCCTCATCTTGGATAACCATGGAGCCTCCCATTGATTAGTACGTCACAATTCGTGTAATCAATATGTACAACTTAAGAATGATACTGTATAAGCCATTTATATGTTCACTAAGTTGAAAGGAGCACATTTTAAACACCAAAATATTGTAAGATTCAGTTTCTACTTACTGAATCTCTCAGAAGTAACTTCTCCAGCAGTTTCAACAAAAGTCTTATAAATATATCTGCTTTATGACCAATAAAATGCCTAATCAAAAGGCATTCTTTATTGTATCTATACTGTCACTTGCATAATGGAATTTTATGGCAGATTCTCTAATTCATGTCCCTGAGGAACCCACTTATCAGATATATGCTTAAGGGACATTTTTCAAGATTGTGAAAAGCATGTATAGAAGGAAAGCCACATAGAGTATACTAGTAGGTCTAAAGAAAATGTTAAGTCACAATTAGTTACCAGTGCAGTTCAGTTCAGTCCAGTTCAGTTCAGGCGCTCAGTCGTGGCCGACTCTTTGCAACCCCATGAATCACAGCACACCAGGCCACCCTGTCCATCACCAACTCCCAGAGTTTACTCAGACTCACGTCCATCGAGTCAGTGATGCCATCCAGCCATCTCATCCTTTGTCGTCCCATTCTCCTCCTGCCCCCAATCCTTCCCAGCATGAGGGTCTTTTCCAATAGGTCAACTCTTCGCATGAGGTGGCCAAAGTATTGGAGTTTTAGCTTCAGCATCAGTCCCTCCAATGAACACCCAGGACTGATCTCCTTTAGGATGGACTGGTTGGATCTCCTTGCAGTTTGGACGTACTCCTTTTCCTATTTGGAACCAGTCTGTTGTTCCATGTCCAGTTCTAACTGTTGCTTCCTGACCTGCATACAGATTTCTCAAGAAGCAGGTCAGGTGGTCTGGTATTCCCATCTCTTTCAGAAGTTTCCACAGTTTGTTGTGATCCACACAGTCAAAGGCTTTGGCATAGTCAATAAAGCAGAAATAGATGTTTTTCTGGAACTCTCTTGCTTTTTCCGTGATCCAGCGGATGTTGGCAATTTGATCTCTGGTTCCTCTGCCTTTTCTAAAACCAGCTTGAACATCAGGGAGTTCACGGTTCACATATTGCTGAAGCCTGGCTTGGAGAATTTTGAGCATTACTTTACTAGTGTGTGAGATGAGTGCAACTGTGTGGTAGTTTGAGCATTCTTTGGCATTGCCTTTCTTTGGAATTGGAATGAAAACTAACCTTTTTCAGTCCTGTGGCCACTGCTGAGGTTTCCAAATTTTCTGGCATATTGAGTGCAGCACTTTGACAGCATCATCTTTCAGGATTTGAAATAGCTCAACTGGAATTCCATCACCTCCACTAGCTTTGGTCATAGTGATGCTTTCTAAGGCCCACTTGACTTCACATTCCAAGATGTCTGGCTCTATGTGAGTGATCACACCATCATGATTATTTTGGTTGTGAAGATCTTTTTTGTACAGTTCTTCTGTGTATTGCCACATAACAAATTACCCCAAAGTATAATGGCTTAAAGCAACTAACAATTGTTATCTCAGACTACCTGTGAGTCAAGAATCCAACCACGGCTCAGCAGGGTCCTTTGGTTCTGATTTCTTACAGGGCTTCAACCAAGATGTGGGCCAGGCCTGCATTTATCTTGAAACTCAACTGGGAGTTGATCCATGTTTAAGTTCATTCAGGTAGTTGTTGACAGGAGTCATTTCCTCATTAATTGTTGGCCTAAGATCGCTGTTTCTTTTTTTCTTGACCTCTAGAGAGCAGCTCGTAGCGTGACAGCTGGTTTCACCAGAGTGGGAAAGCAGGAAGGCATGAGAGAAGACGTAAGTCAAAAGTCACAAAACTTTTATAAGTAGTGTTTCTGCGTTTAACAAATAAAAATTCATGACACCCAAAGCAGTGCTAAGAGGAAAATTTATAGCTATAAATGTGTACATTAAATTGAAAATCAGAACTAGGAAAAAAAAAAGAGGTAACTAAATCCAAAGCTAACAGGAGGAAGGAAATAATAAAGATTACAGCAGAAATTAATGGAACAGAAAATAGGGAAACAGTAAAGAAAATCAGAAAAAACAATAGCTGATTCTTTCAGAAGATTAACAAAATGGACAAAACTTTGGCTAAATTAATAGAAAAAGAGAAAAGACTCAAATCAGAAATGAAAGAAGGCACCTCTCAACAAATTTTATAAAATAAAAAGTATTATAAAAGAATGCCATGAACAATTGTACTTCAACAATGCTGATGATCTAAATGAAACGGACAAAGTCCTAAAAATACATCTATCAGACTGAATTATGAAGACATAGAAAATCTGAATAAACATATAACTAGTAAGGAGATTGAACTAGTAATCAAATACCTTCCAACAAAGAAAGCCCAGGACCATATGGTTTCACTAGTGAATTCTACCAAACATTTAAAGAAAAATTAACATCAGTTTTCCTCAAACTCTTACAGAAAATTGAAGAGGGGGAAATGCTTCCAAACTCACTGTTTCAGGCCAGCAATACCCTGATACTAAAGTCAAAGATACTAAAAGAAAAAAAAAAAAAAAAAAAAAAAAACCAATATCCCTGATGAGTATTAATGCAAAATTCAGTTCAGTTCAGTTTAGTCGCTCAGTCATGTCTGACTCTTTGTGACCCCGTGGACTGCAGCATGCCAGACCTCCCTGTCCATCACCAACTCAAGGAGTTTACTCAAACTCATGTCCATTGAGTCAGTGATGCCATCCAACCATCTCATCCTCTGTCGTCCCCTTTTCCTCCCACCTTCAATCTTTCCCAGCATCAGGGTCTTTTCCAAGGAGTCAGTTCTTTGCATCAGGTGGCCAAAGTATTAGAGTTTTAGCTTCAACATCAGTCCTTCCAATGAATATTCAGGACTGATTTCTTTAGGGTTGACTGGCTTGATCTCCTTGCATCCAAGGGACTCTCAAGAGACTTCTCCAAAACCACAGTTCAAAAGTATCAATTATTTGGTGCTCAGCTTTCTTAATAGTCCAACTCTCACATTCATACATGACTACTGGATAAACCATAGTTTTGACTAGATGGACCTTTGTTGGCAAAGTAATGTCTCTGCTTTTAAATATGCTATCTAGGTTGGTCATAACTTTCCTTCTAAGGAGTAAGTGTCTTTTAATTTCATGGCTGCAGTCACCATCTGCAGTGATTTTGGAGCCCAAAAGAATAAAGTCTGTCACTGTTTCCCCATCTATTTGCCATGAAGTGATGGGACCAGATGCCTTGATCTTCGTTTTCTGAATGTTGAGCTTTAAGCCAACTTTTTCACGCTCCTCTTTCACTTTCATCAAGAGGCTCTTCAGTTCTTCGCTTTCTGCCATAACAGTGGTGTCATCTGCATATCTGAGATAATTGATATTTCCCTGGGCAATCTTGATTCCAGCTTGTGTTTCATCCAGCCCAATGTTTCTCGTGATGTACTCTGCATATAAGCTCGGCTTCCCTGGTGGCTTAGAGGTTAAAGCGTCTGCCTCCAATGCGGGAGACCCGGGTTCGATCCCTGGGTCGGGAAGATCCTCTGGAGAAGGAAATGGCAATCCACTCCAGTATTCTTGCCTGGAGAATCCCATGGACAGAGAAGCCTAGTAGGTTACAGTCCACGGGGTCGCAAAGAGTCGGACACGACTGAGTGACTTCACCTCACCTCACCTCACTCAACAAAATACTGGTAAATCATATTGAATAGCACATTACAGGGATTTTACACATGATTAAATGGGATTTACTACTGGAATGCAAAGATAGTTCAATGAATAAAATTAATCAATGTAATACACCACATTAACAGAATAAAAGGGGGGGACACTTGATCACTTCAACTGATGCAGAAAATCATTGAACAAAATTCAACTTTTTCCATCATTGAAAAACAGTCAACAAGCTAGGAATAGAAGGAAACTACCTCAACATTATAAAGACTGTATATGAAAAATCCACAGCTAACATCATACAAAGATAAAAACATTTTCTCTAACGTTAGGAATAAGGTAAGGAAGGCCCTTTTTGCTACTTTTGCTCAACATACTACTGGAAGTCCTAGCCAGAGCTGTTAGGCAAGAAAAGGAAATAAAAGGCATTCAAGTTGGTAACGAAGAAGCAAAACAATCTCTGCAGATGGTCCTAATTTTATGTGTAGAAAATCCTAAACATTCCACACACACACACACAAAAAAAAATCTGCTGGATACAAAGTCAACACACAAAAGTCAGTTCTATTTCTATCCACTGACAATGAACAATTTGGAAAGGAAATTAAGAAAATGTTTTCATATACAGTAGCACCAAAAAGAATAAAATTCCTAGGAATAAAATTAACCAAGGAGGTGAAAGACTTGTACACTAAAAACAGCAGAACATTGCTGAAATAATTGTAAAAGACACAAATAAATGGAAAGACATCCACACTTGTGGATTGGAAGATTTAATATTAAAATATCACTACACAAAACTATCTACATATTTAATAGACTGCCTGTCACTTTCAAGTAGAATTTTTGCAGAATAGAAAAATTTTCTGCAAAAATAAAAAAATTCATGCTAAAATTTACATTGAGTCTCAAGAAAATAACAGTCTTCTGAGAGAACAAATTTAGAGGTCTCACACTTCCTAATTTCAAATCTTATTATGAAGCTATAGTAATCAAAGCTGTGTACTGGCATAAAGACTAGTATGTATACCAATGGAATAGAATAGAGCCAAGAAATACAGCTTTTTGTATATAATTAAATAATCTTTAACAAGGATGCCAAGACTCAATGGGAAAAGAATAGTCATTTTAACACAGAAAACTGGATATTCACGTGCAAAAGAATTAATTTGGACTGTAACCTTGTGCCATGTACAAAAAATTAACTCAGAGTGGATCAAGGACATAAATGTGTGAGCTGAAGTACAAGACTCTTAGAAGAAAGCATAGGGGAAAATCTTCATGATATTAGACTTTGCAAGGATTTCTTGGAAGTGGCACCAAAAAGCACAGATAATAAAAGTAAAAATAGATCATCTGGAACTCATCAAAATTCAAAACTTTTCTGTGTCAAAGGACTCAATTAATAAGGAGAAAAGATAATCTGAAAAATCAGAGAAAAGATTTAATAATCATTATTAAATTATTTTTAAATCACTATTATCTGGAGTTAATATTCGGGATGTGCTCAGTCCTGTCTGAGTCTTTGAGACCCTACAGACTATAGACTCTGTCCATGGACTTTCCCAGGCAAGAATACTGGAGTGAGCTGCTGTTTCCTCCTCCAGGGGATTTCCTAACCCAGGGATCAAACTCACGTCTCTTGTGTGTCCTGCATTGGCAGGTGGATTCTTTAACTCTGTGCCACCTGGGAATCCCCTATGAAATATCTAGTGCAGTCAAATTCATAAAAACAGAAAGACTGGAATTTTCCAGAGGCAAAGAAGAGAAGGAAATGGAAGTTTATTGCTTAATAAGTATACAGTTTCAGTTTTGCTGTATGAAAAATTTGCAGTTTGGTTGTACAACATTGTGAATATACTTAACATTTCTGAATTATACACTCAAAGATGGTAAAAATGGTTAATTTATATCGTGTATTTTTTGCTAAAATTAAAAGTGAAGTGTTAGTCGCTCAGTTGTGTCCGACTCTGCTACTCCATGGACTGCAGCCCGCCAGGCTCCTCTGTCCGTGGAATTCTCCAGGCGAGAATATGGCATGGATTGCTATTCCCTTCTCCAGGGAATCTTCCTGATCCAAGGATCGAACCCAGGTCTCCTGCATGGCAGGCAAGTTCTTTACCATCTGAGCCACCAGGGAAACCCACTAAAAACTAAAAATTAAAAAACAGGCCATCCAGTTAAAATTTAATTTCAGATAAATACTGATTGAATAATTTTTAGTCTAAATACAGTATGTTCTGAGGCTTCCCACGCAGCTCAGTGGTAAAGGATCTATCTGCTTGCCAAGCAGGAAACACGGGTTTGATCCCTGGGTTGGGAAGATCCCCTGGAGAAAGAAATAGCAACCCACTCCGGGATTCTTGCCTAGAAAATCCCATGGACAGAGGAGCCTGGTGGGCTATAGCCCATGGGGTCACAAAAGACGAGACCTGACAACTGAACAACAACAATAACAAATACAATATGTCCCGAATCTTGTCTGGGACATCCTTAGAGTAAAAAATTATCTGAAATTCAAATGTAACCTGTATGGGACATACTTATAGTAAAAGTATCTGAAATTCAAATTTAACTCCTCTATCCTCTATGAGAAGCAAAATTGTATAAAATTCTATTTTCATGTATAATGAGGAGCTAATAACTAGTAAATAGACTTATAAAAGGGTTACAAAAATTGTTTTTTAGCTATGGCAGCATTTTTAATTTACTGAAAACTTGAATTTATTATTCTACCATGCCATCTAAGTACAAAATTTATAAGTCTTTCCAGAGAAAGAATATATATATCAGAGGAAAAACTTATGTAAATGAAATCCCTGTAAGTTATAAGGACCAATTGTCTTCATCCATGAGCTATTGGTTTTGTTTCAAATTGGTTAAAATTTTCAGTTGCTGCTATCATTAACTGTTAAAATGTAAATTACTATAAGCTTAAGAATTATAGTCTGTCAAGAACACTTTTGTAAACCCCAGATTGTGTAGCAATACATATATCTATCAAAAATATTCTAGTATGGGTTGAGGGTGGGGAATTATAAGAAGGTGGCCAAAAGGTACACACTTCTAGTTATAAGTAAATGCTAGGTATGTAATATGCAGCATACTGTATATTACATACAGTGTTAACTATAGTTAACACTGTTTTATGGTGTATTTGAACGTTATTAAGAAAGGTACCCTGAAAGTTCTCATCACAAGGAGAAAATGTTTTATATATTTTCTTTTTTTGTATCTTCACTAGGTGGTAGATATTAACTAAACATCATGGTCAGCATTTCACAGCACATACAAGTCAAGTCATCATGTTGCCTACCTTAAACTGATACAATGCTGTATGTCAATTGTATCTCAATAAAACTGAAATTTAAAAAAAAAGATTATTCTAGGACTCTAGCTTCTAGGAACTCTGAGTTGGCACATAGCAAATGCCCAAATATTTGTTGATGTGTTGAATAAATGTACTATGTGCTTTATTAATATTGTCACATCCAATTAACTGCCATTTGTAAACAAGCAGGCTAAGGTTTAGAAGTGTCAGATTATCTGCCTCTGGTTACCTCCTGCAGAGTGAGGCTTTGCGCCCAAGAGTCTCTGGTGCCAGAAACCCAGCTCACTCTTCACCGCACACCACATTGCCTTGTGCTTATGAGACCAAATGCCAGAGCCAATGGCTGTGTAATTCAACACGCCCTTCTATTGGCACGAGTCCTGAGGTGAAATCTCTGTGTCATCATAGATTTAGCTTTTCATTGCAAAGTTACATTAAATATGATAAGAAGGTTTCTTGGCCTCCCTAATTAGACTATGATGAACAATGCCTGAGAACCAAATAATTAGAAGCCAGGCAACTTTATGCTCAGTCGCTCGGTCGTGTCCAGCTCTTTGTGGCCCCATGGACTATATAGCCCACCAGGCTCCTCTGTCCATAGAATTTTCCAGGCAAGAATACTGGAGTGGCTTCCACTTCTTACTCCAGGGGATCTTCCCGGCCCAGGGATTGAACCTGAGTCTCTTGCATCTTCTGCACTGGCAGGCAGACTCCTTACCACTAACACCACCTGACAATTTTGTGTATCTACAAATCATTTTGCCGTTCCCCATGCAGGTATATATTAAGTATTTGCTATATGTTGGCATTGTGCTAGTGGCTGAGAAAGACACCCAGAAAGACGACCCTGGCCTGGGTTACCATATATCTGGGTGTGGGGTGACCGTTTGTGTCTGTTTTATCCTTGTTGCCCCTTGTAGTTGTTTATGAGTGAGTGAAGTCACTCAGTCGTGGCCGACTCTTTGTGACCCCATGGACTATAGACTACCAGGGCCCTCTGTCTGTGGGATTTTCCAGGCAAGAATACTGGAGTGGGTTGCCATTTCCTTCTCCAGGGGATCTTCCCAACCCAGGGATCAAACCCGGGTCTCCTGCACTGGGGGCAGATGCTTTACCATCTGAGCCACCAGGAAGCCTATAGTTATTTATAGCATCCCTTATTTCATTATCTCAGAAGACTTTTGGCTTGGATGATAAATGTTATGGTTCCTTACCTGTGCTAAAACTTCAAGAGGCTTTCAAAATCATTGGTAAAAGTACTAGAAAAAAGAAGTCACTAATCCTTTCTGTCTACGGCAGGCCGCTTCCATAATACCTCCCAATCAGCCCTGCCTCCTGGTACCCAGGTCCTTGTGTCATCTCCTCTCTGAGCATGTGGAATGGACTTAGTGACTGGTTTCTAAAGAGCAGAGCTCACCACAAGTTATAAAAACAGAAGAAAACAATTGTTTTCAGGGGTCAGCTTGCAACCATTCAGTAGAATCATTCCATGTCACCACAAAGCCATGAATACAAAGTGTATAATCATGATTGTTGATAATGCCCATGCAGACTTTACTTTCTTAGGCTCCAAAATCACTGCAGATGGTGACTGCAGCCATGAAATTAAAATATGCTCACTCCTTGGAAGAAAAGCTATGACCAACCTAGACAGCATATTAAAAAGCAGAGACATTACTTTGCCGACAAAGGCCCATCTAGTCAAAGCTATGGTTTATCCAGTAGTCATGTATGGATGTGAGAGTTGGACTATAAAGAAAGCGGAGCACCAAAGAATTGATACTTTTGAACTGTGGTTTTGGAGAAGACTCTTCAGAGTCCCTTGGACTGTAAGGAGATCAAAGCAGTCAATCCTAAAGGAAAGCAGTCAATCCTAAAGGAAACCAGTCCTGAACATTCACTGAAAGGACTGACGCTGAGGCTGAGGCGCCAATCCTTTGGCCACCTGATGGGAAGAGCCAACTCCTTGGAAAAGACCCTGACGCTGGGAAAGATTGAAGGCAGGAGGAGAATGGGACTACAGAGGATGAGATGGTTGGATGGCATCACTGACTGGATGGACATGAGTTTGAGCAAGTTCCGGGAGTTGGTGATGGACAGGGAGGCCTGGCGTGCTGCAGCCCATGGGGTCGCAAAGAGTCGGACACGACTGAGGGACTGAACTCAACTGTGGGAGCTCAGTAAAACATGCATTTTGAGACACGAGAACCATTGTATTAATTGTCTTTCACTGCTGTAACAGATTACCGCCAACTTAGTGGCTTAAAACAACACAAATGTATTACAGTTCTGGAGGTCAGAAGTCTGACACGGGCCTCTGCTGCTAAGTCGCTTCAGTCGTGTCCGACTCTGTGCGACCCCAGAGACGGCAGCCCACTGGGCTCCCCCATCCCTGGGATTCTCCAGGCAAGAATACTGGAGTGGGTTGCCATTTCCTTCTCCAATGCATGAAAGTGAAAAGTGAAAGTGAAGTCGCTCAGTCATGTCCGACTCTCAGCGACCCCATGGACTACAGCCCACCAGGCTCCTCCGTCCATGGGATTTTCCAGGCAAGAGTACTGGGGTGGGGTGCCATTGCCTTCCTCAGACACGGGCCTCACTGGGCTAAAATCAGGACATGGGAAGGGCTGTGTTTCCCTTCTGCAGGCCCCCAGGCACTAGTCCCCAACCTTTTTGGCACCAGGGACTGGTTTCGTAGGAAACAATTTTTCCACAGACTGGAGGAGGGGGAACCATTTCAGGATGATTCCGGTCCTTTGTCCTTACCGTGCACTTTTCCCCTGTTATTACTACATCGGCTCCACATCAGTTCACCAGGCATTAGATCCTTGAGGCTGGGGGCCCTGCTCCAGGGGACAATTCATTACCTTGCCCTTTCCAGCTTAAAGGCTGCCCGCTTCCCTTGTCTTGTGGCCCGTTCCTCCACTTTCAAAGCCCACAGTGATGCACCGAGCGCGCCTCACATGGCATCACTCTGACCTCCTTTGCCACTTTCTTTCTCCTTTAAGAGGGGCTTCCCCAGTGGCTCAGTGGTCAAGAATCTGCCTGCCAACACAGAGATTCAGGTTCGACCCCTGGGTTGGGAAGATCCCCTGGAGTAGGGCAAGGCAATCCATTCCAATATTCTTGCCTGGAGAATCCCATGGACAGAGGAGCCTGGTTGGCTACAGTTCATGGGGGCTCGAAGAGTTGGACATAACTCAGCAACTTAGCACACTACACATTACTGGGCCCACCCAGATAATCCAGGAAAATCTTCTTATTTTAAGGTGAGCTTATTAACTAATTTAATTCCATCCAACACCTTAATTCCTCCTTTGTCCAGTAACATAGCATATTTGCAGGTTCTGGGGATTGTAACTTAAATATTTGGGTGGGGGGGTCATTATTCTGCCTACCGCAACTGTGTTTTCCAAAGTGTGTTTTGGGGAACACCAGTTGAGTCAGATGGTGTGAGGAAAAGGTTCCATGGGGAAGCATGCTTGGGAAACGCTGCATCCCATCACTTAGTTTTGGAACTTCACAAGTGTTTTACGGTGAAGAGACCCGGCCAGCTGACTGGAAGACATAGCGCGTTTCTTTTTCTCAAAGAAACTGATGACATGCAGGTGTTCCGCCGAGGGTTATGTCCTTGGACTGCTGTGGGGCCTTCTGGATCCTGGTCTCTGCTTGCCACCAACTCGCTGTGAGGTCTTGAACCAGCCCTGTAACCCCACTGACTAAATGAGGGGTGGACGGGCCACAGATGTCATTGGCTCTCCTGTTCCATGCTTCCTAGAATGATGGGAAAGTTTCCTTCCAAACCTGAGATTCTGATTCAATTCAGCAAATGTGCAAAACACATTACTCCACAGGTAGGAACAGAATTCACTTTGGGGAATCAAATGACAGTAAAATGAGGTTCTCCTTTCAAGGACATAATTCTCCAGTGAGGGACTCAAGAATGGAAACAAAAGTCTCTAATATGCATGACAGGGGCCCTAACAGAAGTACATACCGAGCGCGGAAGCATCATGGAAGATGGGTTGTCAGCTCCATGCGGATGGGGGAAAGGATGGAATTTGCATTTAAAGGGCAGCAGGGGTTCACCTGGCCGGGCTAGATGAGACTGAGACATGAGAGAATATGAATGAGGGAGTTCTTACTGTAATTTAGAAACTATAATTGTCATGTACTTTCAGTGGAGTCAACTCAATCCTTCAAGCCAAATGACTGGACCTGGATTCAGATCCATAAGAAATTATCCTTTCCCATCATGGACTGTGACTGCAGCTTGCTCCTTGGAAGAAAAGCTGCGACATAGCTACATAGCATTTTAAAAAGCAGAGACATCATTTTGCCCACAAAGGTCTATATATAGTCAGAGCTATGGTTTTTCCAGTAGTCATGTACAGATATGAGGGTTGGACTATAAAAAAGGCTGAGCACTGAAGAATTGATGTTTTCAAACTGTGGTGCTGGAGAAGACTCTTGAGAGGTGCAAGGTGATCAAACCAGTGAATCCTAAAGGAAATCAACCCTAATATTCATGGGAAGGACTGCTGCTGAAGCTGAAGCTCCAATACTTTGGCCACCTGATGCGAAGAGCTGACTCATTGGAAAAGATCCTGATGCTGGGAAAGATTGAGGGCAGGAAGAGAAAGGAGAGATAGAGGATGAGATGGTTATATGGCATCACCAACTCATTGGACATGAGTTTCAGCAAACTCTGGGAGATGGATAACGAAGAACGGGGGAGCCTGGCACACTGCAGTTGGGGTCACAAAGAATTGGACATGACTTAGAGACTCAACAACAACATCAGATCATGAATATTCACTGGATGATTTCTGCCTGACCTTCTCACAGAGTGCACTACCTCCTAACATCATCAAGTGCCTTTTGGAAACAGGTAGAAAGTGTCATCCCATCCCAGGGGCAGCCTCTCCTTGCTTTGGCGCTAAGAAAATAACAGGCATGATTTATTCAGGCTAAAAAATGTGCACCAAATTATAGACCTTGCTTTGTATGTCTTAAGGGCTTTATTCATGTTTATTTTCAACAAAGGTGTATTATACTTTTTTTCCTCTGAACCTTTTGTCAACAGCAGTACAAAGACAGCATGAATGTTTCTAAATTACCCTTGCTTCTTGCATGACTGGGAGAGAAAATTACGCAGGTTGGGCATGTGTGTATTAACAAGAAGACAAGGAAGACGTTCATCGCTTTAATCTGGACATATTTTTAAAATCCAGTTTCATTTGCAGTTGTGGGATTGCAATGGAAGGCCACCCATATTTAGTTGTTACTGCCGTTGTTTCTAAGAACAACAAAAAGAGCTCAAAAGGACAATACAAAAATGTGTTCTTGCACAGAAAATTCAGCAAAATAAATAAATAGGAACATAACAATGGTAACACTTACCCAAATAGTTAGACCTCAAAAGAAGACCTCATATATCTCCATGGAGATGGGAATAAAAATAAAACATGAGGGAGCTCGTGATTATAAAACTGCTGCCTTGTGCCAAGTATTGGGCTAGATGCTTTCCTTGATGTATTTAATCCTAAAGCAGTTCTCTGCAGTTGGCCAAACTCTTGTAAATCTACCCCCAGCAAGAACATCACACAAGCCTATAAACGCAAATAGGCTCAAACCACTATACTTATAACGCAAACCATACAGGCCAACCTGCACCCTTGTTGCCTCCTCTCTCACATGCTGGAGTGTTTCCTAAGCTCACAGCACCCTCCTCAAGCTCCAGGCTCTCCAGAAAGCCTGTGAAAGCATTCGAAGTCAGTACTTCCCTCAAACCCCCTCTACTAGCTCCCACTTGGGAGTTAGCTGGTATTTCTGCCAAGCATCTCCTCTGGGGAGCTCCCAAAGTGATGAGCTCTTAAATTGCCCAAGTGGGCCTTGTTCGTTGCTGTTCTTACTACACCACAGCCATGCTAAGCTCTACACAGGAGTATGGGGACGATCCACAGTGGTCGACCCACCATGTGAATCACTTTGACTCCTGGACCCCAGTAGTAAACCTTCAGGGCCATAATGAGAGCAGATACTCAGCTTCCAGCCAGCATCACTTCCAGTTTAGACACAACTTTCAGGCTGAGACCTGAGACTTAAAAGCCATCATCCAACACAGGCTCCAAAGAATCCTCACCTTTCCCTCCCCACGCTGAGACACAGACATAAACCTCTGCTCATTCCACCTGGATCAAACTTCCTCATGTCAAGTGATTCCTAGCAGGACAGGCCTATGGATTTGGTGGATCACAAAGGCATCTCTGAATGCCAACTTGGGCTCACATGGGACTCCGGTTATGTACGAATGAGACACATGAGCTTTAGAAAGGTTAATAAGCTGACTCAGCTGGTAAAGGTAGGGCTTGATACTGGAACCCTTGCGCTGTGCTCTGCTTAGTTGCTCAACTGAGTCCCACTTTTTGTGACCCCATGGACTGCAGCTCGCCAGGCTCCTCTGTCCATGGGAATTCTCCAGGCAAGAATACTGGAGTGGGTTGCTATGCCCTCCTCCAGGGGAATCTTCCCAACCCAGGGGTCGAACCCAGGTCTTCCAAATTGTAGTTGGATTCTTTACTGTCTGAGTCACCAGGGAGGCTCAAGGGCCCTGGAATAGATAGCCTATCCCTTTTCCAGGGGAACTTCCCGACCCAGGAATCAAACCGGGGTCTCCTGGATTGCAGGTGGATTCTTCACCAGCTGAGCTACCTGGGAAGCCTGACGTTGGAACCCAGGTCTGCCTAACTCTAAATTACACCACCCCAGAAAACTCCAAGCATGGCTCATGTGGCACCCCTGCAAAGAGCCTTTGGTTTTATCAAAGTTGCCCTTTGCAAGTCTTCTTGTTTTATTTCTGATGGTCAGGGTGCATCCCAGGGTTGAATATCTAGGTCCTCCATTTAAGATTTGGAGGTCTGAAGTCCAGATACTTCCAGATAAGTGTTCTTTCTTTAAATTATTGCAGCAGAGTTGATTTGCAATATTGTATTAGTTTCAGGTGTACAGCAAAGTGCTTCAGTTATATAGATAGAGATATTCTTTTTCAGATTATTTTCCTGTATAGGTCATTGCAAAATATTTAGTACAGTTCTATGTGCTATACAATAAGTCCTTATTGCTTATCTATTGTATCTTATATATGGTAGAATGTACATGCTAATCACACTCCCAATTTATCCTCCTCCCTTTTCCCCTTTGGTAATCACAGATTATTTTTTTCTCTGTGTGCATGTTTGTTACTGTTTTGTATGCAAATTCATTTGTATCATTTTTTTTTGATTCCACATGTAAGTGATATCATATGATATTTGTTTTTGGCTTACTTCATTTAATATGATAATCTAAAGTAATCCATGCAAATGGCATTATTTTTACGGATGAGTACTATTCCATTGTATGTATACCACAGCTTTATCCGTTGACCAGCTGATGGACACGGGTTGCTTCCTTGGCTTGGCTTTTGTAAATGCGTGCTGTAGTGAACGTTGTGGTACATGTACTTTTCGATTTATGGTTTGCTCCAGATATCTGCCCAGGAGTGGGATTATACCATTTTATGGTAGCTTTGTTTTAATTAGAGGATAAGTGTCTCTAATGATTCCTCACTTACATATCATCAGTTAAGTAGAGTCTCCCCTTGAAGATAACCTGCCTGTGCCCCGTTCTGGAGGGCTCTTCACTTTCTCCTCTAGTGATTACGTGGAAGCTCTACAATGTTGGAATTCACATCCTCATTGACCAAAGGCTCAAGCTGTGGTTGTTCATAAATGTTCACATCTTTTGTACCTTCTAGGCAGAGTACAAGATGCCTATAACACTCAAAGATATCTCCTCAGTTCAGTTCAGTTCAGTCGCTCAGTCGTGTCCGACTCTTTGCAACACCATGAATCACAGTATTCCAGGCCTCCCTGTCCATCACCAACTCCTGGAGTTCACCTGAACTCACCTCCATCGAGTCGGTGATGCCATCCAGCCATCTCATCCTCTGTCATCCCCTTTTCCTCCTGCCCCAAATCCCTCCCAGCATCAGAGGCTTTTCCAATGAGTCAACTCTTCGCATAAGGTGGTCAAAGTACTGGAGTTTCAGCTTCAGCATTACTCCTTCCAAAGAACACCCAGGGCTGATCTCCTTCAGAATGGACTGGTTGGATCTCCTGGGTGACGGCAAAAACAGCAGCAACCAGCTGACCTAGCCTATGACTAATTGTTTAGTTGGTGTCATATTCGATTCTTTGCAAGCCCATGGACTGTAGCCCGCCAGGCTCCTCTGTCCATGGAATTTTTCAGGCAAGAATAGTGGAGTGGATTGCCGTTTCCTTCTCCAGGGGATTGTCCCCACTCAGGGACTGAACCCACATCTCCTGCCTTGGCAGGCAAATTTGTTACCACTGGAGATCTAATTTCCCACTTATGCAGCACTGCAGTCAGTTCAGCTCAGTCGCTCAGTCGTGTCCGACTCTTTGCGACCCCATGAATCGCAGCACGCCAGGCCTCCCTGTCCATCACCAACTCCCAGAGTTCACTCAGACTCACGTCCATCGAGTCCATGATGCCATCCAGCCATCTCACCCTCGGTCGCCCCCTTCTCCTCCTGCCCCCAATCCCTCCCAGCATCAGAGTCTTTTCCAATGAGTCAACTCTTCGCATGAGGTGGCCAAAGTACTGGAGTTTCAGCTTCAGCATCATTCCTTCCAAAGGAATTCCAGGGCTGATCTCCTTCAGAATGGACTGGTTGGATCTCCTTGCAGTCCAAGGGACTCTCAAGAGTCTTCTCCAACATCACAGTTCAAAAGCATCAATTCTTCGGCGATCAGCCTTCTTCACAGTCCAACTCTCACATCCATACATGACCACAGGAAAAACCATAGCCTTGACTAGACGGACCTTAGTCAGCAAAGTAATGTCT
>SJYT01014625.1:1721477-1769535 GCA_006410635.1 Cephalophus harveyi | reverse complement strand
TACTCCTTTTCCTATTTGGAACCAGTCTGTTGTTCCATGTCCAGTTCTAACTGTTGCTTCCTGACCTGCATACAGATTTCTCAAGAGGCAGGTCAGGTGGTCTGGTATTCCCATCTTTTTCAGAATTTTCCACAGTTTATTGTGATCCACACAGTCAAAGGCTTTGGCATAGTCAATAAAGCGGAAGTAGATGTTTTTCTGGAACTCTCTTGCTTTTTCCATGATCCAGCAGATGTTGACAATTTGATCTCTGGTTCCTCTGCCTTTTCTAAAACCAGCTTGAACATCAGGGAATTCATGGTTCACATATTGCTGAAGCCTGGCTTGGAGAATTTTGAACATGACTTTACTAGCATGTGAAATGAGTGCAATTGTGCGGTAGTTTGAGCATTCTTTGGCATTGCCCTTCTTTGGGATTGGAATGAAAACTGACCTTTTCCAGTCCTGTGGCCACTGCTGAGTTTTCCAAATTTGCTGGCATATTGAGTGCAGCACTTTCACAGCATCATCTTTCAGGATTTGAAACAGCTCAACTGGAATTCCATCACCTCCACTAGCTTTGTTTGTAGCGATGCTTTCTAAGGCCCACTTGACTTTACATTCCAAGATGTCTGGCTCTAGATTAGTGATCACATCATCATGGTTATCTGGGTCCTGAAGATCTTTTTTGTACAGTTCTTCTGTGTATTCTTGCCACCTCTTCTTAATATCTTCTGCTTCTGTTAGGTCCAGACCATTTCTGTCCTTTATTGAGCCCATCTTTGGAAAACTAACACCATGTGGAAGCAATTAGACAATTCAGAAAGATAGCCTGGCAGGACAGCAGCCTCAGTTTCTCTGAAATCTTCAGGTCAATGCCATAAAAAGAAATAGAGGGAGAATGTATGAGATTAAAAGAGACTTGAGACATAACAATGAAACATGTTGTACATACAGACAGTGATCAGATTCTGCTTTAAACAAGCCAGCTAAATAATATCTGGGGGACAGCTGGAGAAATTTGAGCATGAATTCATTATTTGTAGATTTGAAGAAACTATCATTTGTGTTAGATGTGAAAATCATGTGACATATAGAAAAATGGCCTTTATTTTTTAGAAATGTAGTTTTTATGGCTGAAATGACATCATGTCTGTAATTTGTTTTAAATTTCAGGACAAAGTTAGACATACTATCAATATAGGAAAATGTAAACAATTGTGAAATCTGCCTGATGGGTATACAAGTGTTCCTTATATCCTTCTCTCTACTGTTTGACATTGGTTCTGCTGCTGCTGCTAAGTCACTTCAGTCGTGTCCGACTCTGTGCGACCCCATAGGCGGCAGCCCACCAGGCTCCTCTGTCCTTGGGATTCTCCAGGCAAGAACCCTGGAGTGGGTTGCCATTTCCTTCTCCAATGCATGAAAGTGAAAAGTGAAAGGAAGTCGCTCAGTCATGTCTGACCCTCAGCGACCCCATGGACTGCAGCCTTCCAGGCTCCTCCATCCATGGGATTTTCCAGGCAAGAGTACTGGAGTGGGGTGCCATTGCCTTCTCCTTGACATGGTTCTAGTTATTTTTAAAGCTCTGTATGCCCAGCATGGCTTTGGGGTCTGGAGAAGAGGAAGGCCGAGTGTTCAGGGGGCCTCGTCTTTCTTGGTTGATTTGAAAACTCAATGAGACCCTCAGGGTATCCTGGAAACTCACTGCTGTGAGAGTATCCCAAATCATCAAGGCCACCTCCTGCTCATCTTATAGATAAGCAATGGAATTCCAGAGAGGCCCCATGTCTTTTTCCCAAATCCCACAGCTTATAGGTCTGTGACCTGGAAGCAGAAATCCGATCTCCTAACTGTTTATCCAGGACCTTTCCGCTAGAACCAGCCTTCAACAGCTCTGCAGGTTCTGAGCTTTGGACCAATGGTGGAAATGGAGCCAGATCTGCAGAAAGCTTTGCCCTTGGTCCCATTTAGACTGGCTGGTTCAAGGCAGGGTTGGGTAGGGTGCAAGCATCTTCCAAGATACTGAGTGACAGCAGAAAAGGAAGCGCACAACACGTGAGTGTGCACTTGAATGAGGGAGAGCAGCTCAGGGGGAAGGGCCACACTGGCAGATCAAGCATGGCCCCCCTCTCTACGAGAGTCGCTTAGCTTCCCTGATTGTCAGTTTGCTCATCTATAAAATGGAAATACAAAAGGGGGGGCCAGGGAAAAAAGCAGCTGCCTGTCACAAGCGATTGCACATAGTTGATGCGAAATAAATGCATTTCTGTCCATTTGCCTTTCCCTTAAAATGATGCCATCGACTTACACTGAAAAGAAGATGCTGAGCCTGGCATCGTGTGTCTTATCTATTGTGTGGCTGTTTAATAACTTCTCTCTGGCTGTGCACTTTTTCTCTGCCCACAGAAACGTTTGGTTATCAAAATATGCACCTTATATGAACTGAGGGAACCAAAAAGGAGGCAGAAAAAAGATCTTCATTCTGTTGCCGCAATAAAGGTTTCCTTCTCTAGCGATAATGAACTCTGCATAATTAAAATCGCTCAGACGGCTGAACTAATTTTCAGACTGGAGGTTTCTTCCTGTAGCAACACTTACAAGCAAAGTTTCTACTGTGAATGAATTTAATCGTGAGTCTAATTACAATTTTAATGAATATCTCCAGCCCTGCATGTAAACTTGCTCTCTAAGGCTTTGCTATCTGTTAGGGTATTTTAAGGTCTTTTCATTTTTAATATAAAGGAATGTGTTGGCACAATGAACGTACAGTAAAGAAATGTTCCTTCTGGTTTAGTTTGGTTTTGTTTTGATGATCAAGTGAGAAAATGTAAAATGTCTGATATTTTAAAGAGCCTGTTCAGTTTGGATATTTCCCCTTTAGTTTCTGTGCAGTGTCTTCTTTTCTTAAGAACGAAGAGAACACGCAACAGCACCTGCATTCGAGTTGCAATTTAGCCTGATTATCTCATTTCATGACTGTCCAGAAAAATCAGAATTCCTATTTGCCTTAGAGCTCATCTTTTCTGGAAATACAAGGGCATTTCATAAAGAGGTAGAAAAGAGGGAATGTGAACATTCTTTCCTTTAAAATACATTGAAAAGGAATGGGAGAAAATAATAGCAAATGAAGCAACTGACAAAGAATTAATCTCAAAAATATACAAGCAGCTCATGCAGCTCAATTCCAGAAAAATAAGTGACCCAACCAAAAAATGGGCCAAAGAACTAAACAGACGTTTCTCCAAAGAAGACATACAGATGGCTTAACAAACACATGAAAAAATGCTCAACGTCACTCATTATCAGAGAAATGCAAATCAAAACCACAGTGAGGTACCATCTCACGCCAGTCAGAATGGCTGCGATCCAAAAGTCTACAAGCAATAAATGCTGGAGAGGGTGTGGAGAAAAGGGAACCCTCTTACACTGCTGGTGGGAATGCAAACAACCACTATGGAGAACAGTGTGGAGATTCCTTAAAAAACTGGAAATAGAACTGCCTTCAGTTCAGCTCAGTTCAGTCGATCAGTCGTGTCCGACTCTTTGCGACCCCATGAATCGCAGCACGCCAGGCCTCCCTGTCCATCACCAATTCCCAGAGTTCACTCGACACATCCATCAAGTCAGTGATGCCATCCAGCCATCTCATCCTCGGTTGTCCCCTTCTCCTCCTGCCCCCAATCCCTACCAGCATCAGAGTCTTTTCCAATGAGTCAACTCTTCGCATGAGGTGGCCAAAGTATTGGAGTTTCAGCGTTAGCATCATTCCTTCCAAAGAAATCCCAGGTCTGATCTCCTTCAGAATGGACTGGTTGGATCTCCTTGCAGTCCAAGGGACTCTCAAGATTCTTCTCCAACACCACAGTTCAAAAGCATCAATTCTTCGGTGCTCAGCCTTCTTCACAGTCCAGCTCTCACATCCATACGTGATCACTGGAAAAACCATAGCCTTGACTAGACGGACGGCAAGGTAATGTCTCTGCTTTTGAGTATGATCCAGCAATCCCACTGCTAGGCATACACCCCGAGGAAACCAGAATTGAAAGAGACACGTGTACCCCAGTGTTCATCGCAGCACTGTTTACCATAGCCAGGACATGGAAGCAACCTAGATGTCCATCAGCAGATGAATGGATAAGAAAGCTGTGGTACATATACACAATGGAATATTACTCAGCTATTAAAAATAACACATCTGAATCAGTTCTAATGAGATGGATGAAACTGGAGCCTGTTATACAGAGTGAAGTAAGTCAGAAAGAAAAACACCAATACAGTATATTAATGCATATCTATGGAATTTAGAAAGATGGTAACAATGACACTATATGTGAGACAGCAAAAGAGACACAGATGTGTCTGTGTCTCTTGGACTCTGTGGGAGAAGGCAAGCGTGGGATGATTTGAGAGAACAGCATTGAAACATGCATATTATCATGTGTGAAACAGATCGCCAGTCTAGGTTCAATGCATGAGACAGGGTGCTCAGGGCTGGTGCACTGGGATGACCCAGAGGGATGGGGTGGGGAGGGAGGAGGGAGGGGGGTTCAGGATGGGGAACACTTGTGTACCCATGGCTGGTTCATGTCAATTTATGGCAAAAACCACTACAATATTGTAAAGTAATTAGCCTCTAATTAAAATTAATTAATTTAAAAAATTTTTAATAAATAAAATGCATTGAAAAGGAAAGACAAGAGCAAAATTAAAAATAGCCACATTAAGCCACTCAATTATTCAAAGACGCCTTTCTAACAACAACAACAAAAAATAAACAAACTCTACCTGAATAAGGGCTGTTACTTTGTTACAGTGAGGAAAAACTGGAAATCACCTAATATCCAACAATAATTAATGAAATAAATGGTCCTGTGTTTGAAGAATATGAGTTAGTGACACAGTGGTTTTTCTCTTTTTTTTAAATTTGTATTGCAAAAATAATATCTGTTAATTAAAAATAATCAAATACAGGTAATTTAAAAGATTTTTTAAAACACATCACTCATGATCTCAGGACCTAAAATTAGGTATTGTTAAAGCTGATATATTCTCTTCTGATGTTTATGTGTATCTACATATGTTTATGGGCTTCCCAGGTGCCTCAGTGGTAAAGAATCCACCTGTTAATGCAGGAGACACAGGAGATGCAAGTTTGATCCCTGGGTTGGGAAGATCCCCTGGGGGAGGGCATGGCAGCCCATCCAGTATTCTTGCCTGGGAATCCCATGGACAGAGGAGCCTGGCGGGCTGCACTCCATGGGGTCACAAAGGGCTGGACACGACTGGGTGACGGAGCATGCACACAGGTCTACCATTTCAGAAAACGTTCTAACAAGCTCATCTTCCAGAAAAGACTGCTTTGTGTGTTTCCAAGACACGTGTTCACTCATAGTGAAGATAAGTGCATCCTAAATGGATCACTGCTTCTAAATCACCTAAGTCTCGAAGATCTGGGGGAGTTTTATTCTAGAAAATCAAGAGTTCAGCTTTAAGCTCTATCTACCTCCCTTCCAGACTTCAGGCATCCCCAAATCCTGCTTGGTAGCTTCTTTGTATAAGGTGATTATGTGTTGGGGAGAAAAATAACCTTCTCCAAATCCTCCCACTCCTTCCTCCTTGTGTTTGTCTTGACCCTGACTTTCCCTCACCACTCCCCAGCACGGCCATATGTGAGGGATTATTCTAGAACACAAGGAAGGAATGCCGGCCACCCTAAACCCCCGGCAGGGCATGGGAAACTTCTTCTTAGAAGCAGCTGTCCTCCTAGGGCCCTAAAAACACACAAGATGAAACTGTGGGTTCAAACCCAGATCCACCTGGGATTCAGGCTAGAGTTTGAAGAAAAATAAAAAAATTTTTTTTCAAATTAAATATATACTCACATATGGAATATGGGAACTGAGCTGGACAAAGAAAAAAATTTCAAAACGGAACTTATATTTTATTTATTCAGTTTACTGCTCTCTCTAAAACCACAGATTCTAGGAAGAAGTCAGCAAGCTGTTTCTGGATGAGAACTTGATTCTTTTAAGGGTGACTATAAGCCTAATAAAATGGAGAAGGGAATAAAATTAAGCTTTCACAATCTAGGAAGTCTGGGGAAAGCAAATAACACAGCAAAAATGCAGAATAATTTGATGCCAGCCAAGAGCTTTAGATGTGATTTAAAAATACAATCAAGACAAAAAGCACCAAACATTACAACTATTGCAAAGCTTCAAGCTACTGAAATCTTTTTTTTTAATGTATATATTTTTTTCAAAGTCTGGAATTGTCGTGTGCATGAACAATAATAAGAGAAGCCCAATAATTTATTTCAGCTGTGGAGAAACAGAGGCAAGGGGCATCATAGAGAAGCTGAGCAGAGACCAACCAAGAGGCCCAGATGGCAAGAACCTTTGAGTCTTGGAGGAACTGGATAACGAACTTTGCGGATCATTGCCAATATATTTATAAATCAAGAGCAGGAGACGCTCTAAATGCCTTTTATTTGAAGGGGTTTTGTTTTGCCTTTTTCTCTAGGTTTTTTTTTCTTTTTTTCTTTTTATGTAGTTTGAATCATATTATGAGAAAAATTCCACTCGAATGAGATACCAAGAAGCAGCATCCATTCGAGATTCAGATCCAGAAAAATTATGCAACTTAAAATGTGGTCGGGGTAAAGCTTTGAAAAGTGCTAATGAGATTCCTCCAAGCTGGACCAGTTTCCGAGTTCTCAGGAGAGGCATCTTGGCCAGGCGTTACAATCTACTGCTGACTCAGGCGGAGGACTGTGCGTGTGCCCACAAGGGTTGGCTAGAAACGGGCTCCCTCGCAGGAGAGCCTGGGACAGTCCCCTCTTTCTGTCCATCAGCTGCATGACCTGGAGTGGGCAAACTAATCTTTCTGACTATTGTAATCCTGAACTATGAAATCTGGGAAAGAGGCCTCTTAGGCCACTGACTTCAAATTTAAAAGTTATAAAGTGCCATCAATATATAAGCTAGTGGTTGCTGGAGGGGAAGGGGCAGTTAGGGAGTTTGTGATGGTCCTGTACACACTGTCATATTTAACATGGACAACCAACCAGGACCTACTGTACAGCAGAGGGTACTGTGCTCAATGTCATGTGGCTGCTTGGATGGGAGGGGGATTTGGTGAATGGATACATGTATATGTATGGCTGAGTCCCTTCACTCACCTGAAACTATCACAACACTGCCGATCGGCTCTTGTTGCTGTTGCTTAGTCACTCAGTCATGTCCAACTCTTTGTGGCCCCATGGACTGTAGCCCTCCAGGTTCCTCTGTCCACAGGATTTCCCAGGCAAGAATACTGGAGTGGGTTGCCATTTCCTTCTCCAGCCATTCGGCTATACTCAAAAATAAAAGTAAAAAATATATATATATGATGTTATCATTTTAACTGCTATTATTCTGAGAAAACTCCTAAAGATTTGGGGAGCAATAAAAATGATTACGCCAGGCAATCCATGGGGTCACAAAGGGTTGAACATGAGTGAGCGACTGAAAGAAACCGATGGCAAGCCATCTGAAATATACCCTGAAAAATGCTTTGAAATGATTAAAGACAATACAAACTGTGTTTAGGGTAAATCTAAGATATCAGAGAGGGGGAAACCATCATTGTTCACAGTGTATCTGATGCTATGCTTAGAAGTGACGTCACTCTGTCGTGCCCGACTCTCTGCAACCCTGTGGACTGTAGTTTACAAGGCTCCTCTGTCCATGGAATTTTCCAAGCAAGAGTACTGGAGTGGGTTGCCATTTCCTTCTCCAGGGGATCTTCCCAACCTAGGGATCGAACCCAAGTCTTCCACATTGCGGGCAGACACTACCGTCTGAGCCACCAGGGAAGGGCTTTGCATATGTTATCTGAGTTTAAATCTGATGAAATCAAGTGATATCTCAGCCCCATCCTTCCAACGGGATAACTGAAGCCCCAAAAGCCTGAACTATAAGTCCAGGGTCTCCTTAGTGGGTGGTAGACAAGCTACAGTCCAACTCGGGAGGTTTGAATTCAGAAACTGCCTACTTGACTGACACCAGCTCCTGGCATGAAAGACAGAAAGATAATGCTGGCAACAGAGGCAGTAACAAGAGTCTTATGCAAACCGTCAAGACCTCTAATGGCTGGATAAATGGGAAGCCAGTTAAAGAGTGCATGCATGTTCACTCATGTCTGACTCTTTGTGACCCCCTGGACTGCAGCCCAAGAGGCTCCTTCTATCCATGGAATTTTCCAGGCAAGAATATTGGAGTGTGTTGCCATTTCCCCCTCCAGGGGATCTTCCTGATTCGGGGATCGAGCCTGTATGCCCTCCGTCTTCTGCCTTGGTAGGCGGATACTTTACCACTAAGCCGCCTGGGAAGTTAAAGCAGAGAATCGTAAAAATGACCCCTGTAAACTTTTAATATTTTGCTTTAATTTAAACTATATAGCTATTCATCTGTTTATTATCTGGAAGTTGTTTAGAAAAAGAAACATGCTTCTTGAAACATATTTTTGAAACATGTGCATTTCATAACACAGTTGCCTACCAATTCAATAAAACAGAGTTCCACCCAGGGCAACTTTGGCTTCTGCTTGCTGAGAAGATTGGGCTCTGATATTATATTTCCTTTTCCCTGTCTTCCTCATTTTTTGATTTGTCTATTTCTGTTATGGCCTGAAGGATTTCATCCCTGACGCTAAGTATATATTGCAATAAGTAGGAATCATTAGTTCATTGTTATACAACATCTTTCTGTAAATCACTGGCCCCTCCAATTTGTCTGGGGTCAGTTACTAAACCGTGTTCTTAATTACTCTCTTGTAGTTCAAAATTTTTCCAATGTTGTCAACCTCAGGCAACGTTTTTCTCGTCTCTTGAGATTTAGTCAATATTGAACTGAGAAGCAAAATCTCCTTTAATGTCAATGATTTTTAATGATTACATATAGTCTATACATACTTTCATGTCTTTTATTTCTGAAATGAAACTTCAAATTTATCTTTAAAACATTTTATAACCCTATGATCCGTAACTTGGAACAAAGGAGTTGCATCATGTTATAAAAATCTGGCATTTATGTAAATCACTTTCTTTACATTATTCATAACTAAAACATGAAGAAGCATATATTAGACCAAAGGTCTTCGAAGTCAGGGCCAGAAATGAAAGATAAGAGAAATTTTACATCACAGCTAGAAATTTTATATCACATATACACACATGCCACACACATACACACATGTATAATAAAAAATTTTCATGACGTGCCCTTACAACCTATAATTCACACTGTTATTTTCTATTCTATTTTGTTTCATTTTATTTTAAAAAAATTCTTTTCCCAACTCGGTAAATGTATTTCACGACCCACCAAGAGTCAAAACCTGTAATTTAAAAAACATTGATAGAGCATAGACTTTGTAGGTGTCTATTTTCTTCAAGTGTTTCTTCATGGAATGTGTATGTTCATAGGGGAAAAAATCAATTTATAGAATAATTCAGAATCTGTCTGTGCTGATTTTTGTGAAGAGTACTTATCTTGTAAAAACAACCAGTTTATATCTCTTAAATCTCAGAGCCTTTTCTTTTGCCCGTAATAAAAAGTCAGAATTTGGAATTCCACCTGCATTGCTACCAGCAGCTGCTGAAAATCATTGGTTGAATTTGTGTATTTTTGTAGTGCTTGCTCTATTACCATTTGCACCATGACTTTCTAGAAAACATCTTAGAACTCTATCAACCTTATCAGAGTTATTCCCTAATAAAATTTTTCCTATTGATAAGTGACTTTAGGTCCTCTGTAGATTTTTAAACAGCAAATTGATCAGTGGGTAACTTGTGCCCTCCAGGGCCCAGTGTCTGAGTACCATGGCTGTTCTCTACATTTAAATCACCCATTTGTTGCTGTTAAGCCTCCAGTGCTGCCAATTTTCTGGTGTAGAGTCAAGACCTTTTCTGTACCTATTGGTCCACAGATTGGTATTCTGTGTATTCTTTCTTGTATAACCACACCAGTAATATATCTGATAAGTTTGTTTTATTTAAAGTAGAATGAGAATTTAAACGCACTCGGAAAGCCGTGTGATTATAAAACCCTTCTAGATGTTACAATTTCCCCCCAAATATTTATAGTTATCTTATCGTATCTAATTTGACTCTAGCTCCTTTTATACTTGATCTTAGCCAAAAGGTCGAACAGTAATGGCTCTAGTTCCTTCGTAAGCGTGTGTGCGTGCTAAGTCACTTCAGTCGTGTCCCACTCTTTGAGACTCTATGGACTGTAGCCCTCCAGGCTCCTCTGACCAAGAGATTCTCCAGGCAAGAATACTGGAGTGGGTTGCCATGCCCTCCTCCAAGGGATCTTCCCAGCCCAGGGATGGAACCCATGTCTCTATGTCTCCTGCATGGCAGGCAGATTCTTCACCCCTAGAGCCACCTGGGAAGCCTCTTTTTAAAGCAGCCCATATATCTAAATTATTCAACTAGATTTTCATAGGAACAGCTCTATTGTTTTCACATCCATAATGTATTGGCTTATGTAACATTTAGCTATATGATTATAATAACAAGGAAACACTGCATACACAACGCTGGAGAAAATAAAAGTGACTCTGGATAAGGGTGCAGCTCAGGTGGAAGCCTAAGTGTGCATGAGACTGCAGCAGGGTGCTACTGGGCGAGCACTCAGGGCGCACAGGAGGAACGGGGAGCCAGGCGCAGCCCCGGAGCTGGTGAGAGCTGGCGGGCTAGGAGAGCTCCTGCTGTCCCACAGCCGCTGTTCGGTCCTTGCTCAGTCGCTCAGTCGTGTCCGACTCTTTGCCACCCCGTGGGCTGCAGCACGCCAGACCTCCCTGTCCTTCACCATCTCCCAGAGTTTGCTCAAAGTCATGTCCATTGAGCGGGTGATGCCGTCCAACCACCTCATGCTCTGTCGTCCCCTTCAACCCCTGTCCTCAACCTTCCCCAGCAGTTCATGGGGTCGCAAAGAGTCAGGCAGGACTTTGCACCTGAGCAACAGCAAATGGGGACTTCCCTGGTGGCCCAGTGGTTAAGACTCTGCACTTCCCTGCAGGTGGCACAGGTTCGATCACTGGTTGGGGAACTAAGATCCCACATGCCAGGTGGCGAGGATGAAGGAAAAAAAAAAGAAGATAAAAAATAAAAGACCCAATGGGAGCAAGCCGTGTGGATTCTTCAGGAGAGCTCAAATCGTAACACATGCCTGGCACACGAGGGGCCTACTAGAACATAGGAGAAGAAATCGAGGAGAAAGCTCATTACACGCAACGACGGCAGCTCCCCACACTACTGAGGCACACAGAGCACACAGCCCCCTAAACCTCCCCGAGCCATTATCTTTTTCTCACCTCCAGACTCCACTAGCGTCCAGGTATCCTGATTTCCAGTTCTCATCCACTACACCACACACCCACTAGCGATGTGGGTGGGCCTTAAGGAAAAGGAGGCAATACAGATAGAGCTTAGAGAAAATAAAATTGTTCATTTCTCCCAAATAATGCAGCCTACATACTTCACAGAATTAATGTTGACAGAATTCACAGAGTTTAGAGGAAAGCAAGTGCCAGAGCTCACGTGGTTTCTCCCAGCCATTTCAAAGCTCGCAATTTCTTTGCCATTGGTAACCTACCATGGAGAATTCATTTCATGCCTGTCTACTCTGGTAAAACCTTGGAATGAATTGAATTGTTACAAAAAGGTGAAAATTAGGAATGCCAAGAGTCATTTGATGCAGCTAATTAACAGTCGTCATCTCTGCAGCTCTGCATGTGCTTCTGACTTTCTTTACCTGTAAACTTAGTTTCTGAAGTTGTGTCTGATAAAAAGAAGCGTGAGAAAACCCTCTGCCTGTTGTCAAGGAGAAGGTTACCTCTTTACACTGGAGCGTTAGAGGGAAATATTCACTTTCAAATGATCTTTCTATTATTGGAATTATTTTGATCAGACTGAAAACCTGTAAGCTAGAATTTAGTTCAGCTATGTGTTGGGTTAGGGGATGAAAAAACAAAAGAGATGGACCTACTTCATCCATGACTCCCACCATATTTAGATTAAAATCCAAGCCTCTCTATTTTACTACAGTTGAAAGGAATCTCAGCTCCTTTCTTATTAATAGGTTGGCAGAGTCCTACTCCTCTGACCGCTCACTTCCCCAGACACGTCATGCTTGCTCGCGTGTTTGGGCATCTGTAGTTGGCTGATTCTGCTGCCTGGAGTGCATTCCTTCCCCAGCTCTCTATGTAACCCGGAACCTTCATGACATTCATACAGCGGCTCGAAAGTAGCCATCTCAACAGGTCCTCCCCGACCTACACACACCAGTCAGGATGCCTTCAGCAACAAGTAACAAGGAGGACCCGACTAGGAAGAGCCAGAATAAAGCTTTGGCAGTTCAGGCAACGCAGAGCCTAGTGGAAGGAGGATTCTGACACCGGATATTCAGCAGCGTTAGGATTTTAGCAAAGACCCAGGTCCTTTCCAAGTTTTCACTCTGCCATCTGCAGCAGGTCAGCAATCCTCCCGTCAGGATCACAAGGGGATTGCAATTGCTCCAGCCGTCACAGGAGGACACAGTGGTGTCCTGTAAAGAAGACAGGCGCTTCCCTCCATGCAGCTTCCATTAGTAGGAAAACCTTTCCCAGAGGTCCCACAGTTGGCAGCTCTTCAATCCCATTGGCCAGGACCTGCTTTACTGAAACCAGTCACTAGTAAAAAGGAAGAAAAAACCATGATTGATATTAAAGGGGAGTCTGGAGAAGAGTCACATTCCCTAAGATGACCAGAGGGTCAGCACCCCAGGAAAACTGAAGTCGTACCAGCTAGCACAGGCTAGGCTTGGGGAAGAGACTACTATTGAAAGACAAGCAGAAGCAGTGACCACAAAATCCAGTCCAAGATAGCACTCACTGCGCTCTCGAACAGCGGACCTCTCAGTCTTAGCACAGAGCAGAGCTCAGCCTCTTCTTTCTCTTGTTCGTTTATTTGCCTATTGTCTGATGCCTGAGCTCCAGGAGGGCAAGGCCCCTGTGCATTGCTTCACCAAGCTGTTCCTCAGCACCAGAACAACGCCTGACACAGAGCAGGCACACAGTGAATATTTTTAAATGCATGCATGCATGCATGTACCCACATCCATGCCCATTTTGCCTTTGCACACTGTGGTGGTGTGCCACGTTCAACTTGACAAGCAGAAAAATCCACCGAGACTAAACCATCCCCACTTCAATGACCATAACCTTGGGAGACAGTCACTGAGCTCATAGAACACATCTTCTGTGATTTTTAGCAAAGCTTACAGGGCATTTAAACAGGATACAACACTTTCTTCCTAAATTTTGCTCCTCCTCCAGCATTTCCTGATTCCATGATTATACCCAGATGCCCAAGATAAAGTTTCACTCTCTACCCGATTCTCCCTTCTCCTTTAGAGACCCCCACAGCCAACAGTAAAGTCCCAAAGAACTCAAAACCCTATCCCCTCATCTCAATTTTCGCTGTCACTGCTTTAGTTAGATTATGTTAAATAAATTCTAGAATGCTGGTCAACTTTCTATCATATTTTGACTCCTATTTTCTTATTTCACAAGACCCAGCATTAAAGCTCAGCTATCAGAAAAAGATCAGGCTCATTATTAGTTTGAATTACTGTAATATGCAGAATATACTCCATTTCTGCTTTTTTCCATCCTCAGTAAGGTTACACTTGAGAAGACAAGGAAAGAGAAAAGACAGTTTAAGCTTTTACTTTAAATGGCCATTTCTTACAGTGGAAGAAAAAGCAAAAGCATAACTCAGTATTTTCAGCTTGATACTCAGCCAATTGTACAGAGTTCAATCTTGTAAAAATCCATCAGTATAGAAAATAAATGAAACAAAGGTAGTCCAACATCTTTTATAATTCTGGGATGTTAGCCATGGACAGTAGGCTGAATGCCAAAGAACTGATGCTTTTGAATTGCGGTGTTAGAGAAGACTCTTGGACAGCAAGGAGATCAAACCAGTCAATCCTAAAGGAAACCAACCCTGGATATTCATTGGAAGGACCACTGCTCAAGCTGAAGCTCCAATACTTTGACTAACTGATGTGAAGAGCCAACTTGTTGGAAAAGACCCTGATGCTGGGAAAGATTGAAAGCAAAAGGAGAAAGGGGCAGCAAAGAATGAGATGGCTAGATAGCACTACCAACTCCTTGGACACAAATTTGAACAAACTCTGGGAGACAGTGGAGCAAAGAGGAGCCTGGCATGCTGTGCTCCATGGGGTCACAAAGAGTTGGAACACGACTAAGCATAATATTGCAAAGCTTACCAAGCAGTGTTCCACAAGGCCTGTAGAGGTGTTTTTGATGCCCTTGTGTCCCTCTCCTGATTCTCATCAAGATTGTTCCATTTCTATGGGCTTTACAGTCTAAGGTCCAAGAAAGAGTCTATTTGAAAGGAGTTTCATGGTTTGTTTGTTTAAAAAACCATTGTTTTATTATATTTTGTCCCTACTTTTTAATAAAAATCAGGATAAACTGGAAAAGTAAAAGCCTTGTCACAAGCAATAGAAAACTTAAGCCTCATATACGTTGTTATCTAAATTAAGATGGAGTTCTTCAAGCATACCCAAAGCAGAAAGCTTTGCTTCAATTCAATGCTGAATGAACTTAGCTTGGATCAACCAGACATGCAAGTAACTGTGAAGGAGAAGAAATGAAAGATTATGTACAAAATATCATTAATAATATGTTATTGAAGATGGTGACTAGAAGTGAAGATAGTGTTTTAGACTCTCGAATGGAGCTCCCACACTAATCTGAGTGATTGTACCTTTGACACATCTGCGGTTAGCACGTCCTTGTTTTCAGAAATGTGTAGGTACAAAGGGCTTCCTTGGTGGCTTAGATGGTAAAGAATCTGCCCGCAATGCAGGAGATCCAGGTTCAGTGCCTGGGTCGGGAAGATTCCCTGGAGAAGAGCGTGGAAATCCACTGCAGTATTCTTGCCTAGAGAGTTCCATGGATAGAGAAGTCTGGTGGGCTACAGTGCATGGGATCACAAAGAGTCAGACATGACTGAGCACCTAACACATGCACAAAAAAAACAGGAGAGTATCTGCAAAAACAAGGCTGCTTTTATTAAATAAAGTCACGGGTTGATAACTGCCCCCAAGTAATGAGTCTTGAATCTATTATTCTCAACATATGCACCACACAACATAAGCTCTCTTTGGGTTTTACTTTCACTTTCAATATTCATCTCACTTGGGTTTAGTTTCATCCCAAATCTGCTGTCTTTTATTAATTCTGGCCTTTGCTTTCACCACGAATTCTAATCATTTTGTTCATGTGATGACACCCCCTCCAAAAAGGAGCTTATGAGAATCATAGCAAATATTTCTTAGACTGGTTCTGCTCTCCCTTCCTACCTGCTTCGTTTCAAATTATGCAAACTATAGAAAGATTCTGATCACCACAGTAAGAGGCCAGCAACAAAGCAGGGCTTTGTTATCAGGAAATACATCTTATGGAGATCCACTTGGCCTTGGCAACAGAGCAAACAGAATCACCCTGTGGAAACATGATCTCCCCCTTTGAACATTGCAGCAATGAGAAATCTAAGAAGCATTAATGACCAAATACTTCTATGGGCAGTGCTTAAACCTACTTTCCAGGCTCTCACTGTCTTCCTGGCCCCTCTCAGGCTGCATTTCTTTGCTTCCTGAATCCTTGCAACAAATAGTCTTTCTCTCTGCAAACATTAAGCAATACAACAAACAAGCATAAACCACCTATCACGAGCACTGCACAACCCTAAGTGTTATGGAAGAGACGCAGAGGTGAGCTTACCTGGGAATTTGTTGCTTAGCAGGGAAACTAATTCTTGTAATCTAGCAAAAATATAAAAACAAACCAGTGCTTAAAGAGAGAAAAAGATGAGGTTTTTTGGGACAAGGTAGCGTGTGAGCTGGTTTTAAAAGATGGGTAAGATTTAGACATGCAAGGAAGAAGGCATCCGTAGTAAAGGAACTCACAAATAAACATGCCAAAATGATAAAACATAAGATACTTCGGAAAATGAAGCCTAGAACTCCAGCTTCAGAGCCTGAAAAACTCAGTTTCAAATCCCAGCTGATTAAGCCAGCTCAGACATCTTGGACGGCACAACGAGTTGTTTTCCTCTGTGAAAGTGATAGTCGCCCAGTCATGTCCGACTCCTTGTGACCTCATCTTTTTCTCTCTTTAAGCATTGGTTTGTTTTTATATTGAACCTGCATCTCCTGCACTGCAGGCAGATTCTTTACCATCTGAGTCACCTGATGTTGAGATGTAGACACGGTTTTGGTCCTTTGAGGCAACACATTTCCTCCAATAGTGCCCCATTTTTCCTTCCCTCCAGCACTCCTCTCATGCCATGGTTAAGATCAGCTACTCGGATTTATAAAGCCACCCGCCCAAGGACACACACTTTTCAGAGCCTGAATTCAACCTGAAATCTCCTGAATTTCAAAGCTCCCACTCAGCCAAGATCCGCTGCCTACATCCCTCCACCTCTTGCACTAGAATCTGTCTCCTCTAGCTTTAACCATCCTGGGAGCTCAGAGTACACGCATCCCACCCACACCTTGCTAGGCAACCAGCAGCATGGGGAAAACAGAAGACGTAGAAGCTTAATGTCACCAGCTGACCTTTGATCTTCTCTGCAATATTTTAAGTAACAAACAAATTAGTAGCCACTGCGTGCATTCCCTGGTCTAAGCTCATCACATGTTTCGGTTTATAACAGCACACAGAAAATACCAGCTGAACACCCACCATCTTCGGCACAATAAACTAAGGAAAAATGTACTTAGTGCTACAATAATCTACACTACTATGATACATCAAGATATTTTCAAGCACCATTTCAAACTTCCATCTGTTTTTTTCTAGATTCGGTAGGGAAGAGAAAACAAAGATCCCAATTAAATCAACCCCCCTTGTAAATAAGCAGTAAGTCACTCCAGAGTGAAAGAAGTCATTTTCTATGAAACTGTGTGAAGCCGTGAATGATGGCTCTTCCTAGGCATCACTAACATCTCATCTTAGCTCTAGCTGCTGGGTGATTTAAACAGCAAACAATTCTTTCTAATGGTTCTAGAGGTTGGGAACCCCAAAATCAAGGTGCTGGCTGATGTGGTATCTGATGAGTGCCCTCTTCCTGGTTTGCAAATGGTATCTCCTCGATGTTTACTCACATGGTGGAGAGAGCAGAGAGCAAAAGAGAGAGAGAGAGAAAGAGGTGGGGGTGAGGAGAGAGAGAGACAGAGAGAGGTGGGGGTATTTCCTGTCTCTTAATCATGATCTCATTACCTCCCAAAGACCCCCACCTCTTAATGCTATTACATCAGGGGTTAGGATCTTAGCATATGAATTTTGAGGGTACGCAAATATTCAGTCCATAATGTATGGTCATTGCAATCACTCTACAGGAAGGTATTTTAAAAATCTTGTTTACATGTGAAGGTTCTAGCTCAAAGTGGTTAAGCAATATGCCTAAGGTCACATGGCAAAATTAGTCACTAAGCGGGAAGTTTAAACCTGGATGTGTTGAGCCCTAAATCCTACCTTCTTGTGAGCTGTATTCCCAATGCCAGTTTCGTTAGAATCTATCCCACTTCATCGCTCCTCTCTGACCTCTCTTTTTTAAACTCTGTTCTTGTTCTCCCCTAAACCTGCTGATTTGCCAAGATTTACTGGGTGCCTCCAAGGTGCTAAGCACTGTTCTACATGATTTATAAGTACAATCTCACTTGATTTTCAGAACAGCCTAAGGAAATGGGCAAAGCTAGTCCTCAGAATGGCCATCCTGACTGTTTAGAGATAGTATCCATCTTGCCCGGTCAGTGCCAAGCCAACCAGTTGTTACATCCCTTTAATACTATTCCAAGGCTTTCCTAGTAAAGAATCTGCTTGTAGCACAGGAGATGAGGAGACACGGATTCGACCCCTGGGTCAGGAAGACCCCCTGGAGAAGGAAATGGCAACCCACTCCAGTATTCTTGCCTGGAGAATCCCGTGGACAGAGGACCCCGGCTGGTTGCACTCCATAGGGTCGCACCGAGTTGGACACAGCTGACGCGACTGAGCACAGGCAAGGAGCACCTGGAACACACAGTAAATCCGCCTAAGACATGAGAACTGAAGCTTTGCAATAGGAGGTGACACACTCAGGGTCACGTGGTTGGAAGGGAGCATCAGCAAGATTCAAATCCAGGTCACTTGGTGGTAAAGACCATTCCCACTCCACGCTCCACTTTTCTCTGAGGCCTCTGCCTACTGCAAAGAGGTCTAGAATCAAATAGTTCATTTGCCTGTCATCAGTTCAGTTCAGTCACTCAGTCATGTTCGACTCTTTGTGATTCCATGGGCTGCAGCACACCAGGCGTCCCTGTCCATCATGAACTCCTGGAGCTTACTCAAACTCATGTCCATCGAGTCGGTGATGCCATCCAACCACCTTATCCTCTGTCATCCCCTTCTCCTCCTGCCTTCAATCTTTCCCAGCATCAGGGTCTTTTCCAATGAGTCAGTTCTTCACATCAGGTGGCCAAAGTATTGCCTGGCATGTACTTAGGTAAATAGGTAACCTCTATGAGTCTGGAGTTCCTCATCTGAAATACGAAGCTTTAACATCCAACTCAAATATTTGCCATGAGCTCTAAATCTAAACAACTATGATTGGTTTGGCTCGCAAGTAGCAGGCACTGAATTATCAGTATGAATATGAGTGTGAGTCTCTTGATGAGGATGAAAGAGGAGAGTGATAAAGCTGGTTTGAAATTCAACATTCAAAAGACTAACATCATGGCAGCTGGTCCCATCATTTCGTGGCAAATAGAAGAGGAAAAGTGGAAGCAGTGACAGACTATTTTCTTGGGCTCTAAAACCCCTGGATGGTGACTGCAGCCATGAAATTAAAAGACGCATGCGCCCCGGAAGGAAAACTATGACAAACCTAGACAGTGTATTAAACAGCAGAGACATCACTTCGCCAACAAAGGTCTGTGTAGTGAAAGTTACAGTTTTTCCAGTAGTCATGTATGGATGTGAGAGTTGGACCATAAAGAAGGCTGAGTGCCAAAGAATTTTAGTGGTGTTGGAGAAGACTCTTGAGAGTCCTCTGCACTGCAAGATCAAACCAATGAATCCTAAAGGAAATCAACCCTGAATATTCACTGGAAGGACCCTGATGCTGGGAAAGATTGAGGGCAAGAGGAGAAAGGGGATGACAGAGGATGAAATGGTTGGATGGCATCACTGACTCAATGGACATGATTTGAGCAAAGTCCGGGGAATAGTGAAGGACAGGGAAGCCTGGAGTGCTGCAGACCAAGGCGTCACAAAGAGTTGGACATAGTAACTGAACATCAGAGTTAATCACCTTAAACTGCACTTTGCTTTTACCACTGATGAACAATTTCTTCTTTCTGCCTTATTTTTTAAATTTGGTATTTATTTATCCATCTCCCTTAAGAACTAGGACTCTTTGACCCATGTCAGCATCCCCCATGGTACCCAACCAAATGCCTGGAAAAGAAGATGATGAAGAGGAGCAGGATGTAGAGGAGGGATGATCCAGATTTCCTGATAGGAGACAAGATATGGGGGTGTGGGGCAGAGCCCAGGGAGGAGGTCTGGGGGCCAAGGCCCCAGACACTGGCTGCATCACCAGTATCCTGGGTGTCCTGCCTCAGGATAAAATGTTGGGCTCTAGTCTCCCATGGGAATGCTAATTAGCTGGGCGACTTTAATCAAGTTGGTTTGCCTCTCTGGGCCTCAGCATCCTTGCCCATGAAAGGAAGGAAATGCACTAAACCTAAGGGTCTCTTCCAACCCTGGATCCCATGCCTTTTTGTTCTACCTCCAGACACCACACTGTCACGCTAAGCTTGCAATGCTCACAGGGTGAGGTCTCTGCCTGGCTCCTCCATCAAACCTTCAGCTCCTCCAAGAGAAGTACCACGCACTGGATTTTGCCCGCTGCTGCCTCCTTTTCACTTCCCACTGGACCTGGCATTACTTTGCTTAATGAACGAATGAATGACCTGAAGGACTGAAGAGTTCTGACAGCCCCAGAGCAAAAGTCTGGGCTCGTGCAGAGCTGATGGAACACAGCAGGAGTGCTTCTGCTAAAAGTGGGTTTGAACAGACTGCTGGTTTGCCCCAGGGTTCGGGGACAGTCCCAGTTTTCACTTGTACTGGTGTAATTATTAGAACATTTCCTTTCAGTCTTACAAATGTTCCCATTGGATGATAAATGTAATGGTCACCTTGGAAATGTGGGAACCCAGGGTCTGTGATACTGACCATATGCCAGTTGTATTGACCAGCTCTTTTAGTACATGTTCTTTGTCAATCTACCTCAAAACTCTTAATATAGCAGTTATTATCCCCATTTTACTGATAAAAACATTGAGGTTCAGCAAGTATGTGTAAAGGCTGAAAACCTCAGAGCAACTAGTAGGTAGTGGCTAAATTCCCCTCCTGGACCACAAGGAGTCAAAGTTCTGCTCTTTCTATTCTGCCATGTGGTTGGATCACAGGGGTCAATGGGGAGAAGGAAGGGTCACGGTCCTCTAGACTCAGGGTGAGATCTCTCCCCCACTCATCTCTCCTGCTACATTCCCTCAACTCCTAATTTTTCTTTGCTGGATCCTCTCCACTCTCCAAACCCTAGGGTGGCCACAGTGTCCGTTTTAGTGGGGTGGGCATGTCTCTTCACGTTCCATCCCTCTTCCCCTGCGACCTCCAGAAACTAAGTCTGCAAGAGAAGAACTGTGCCAGCAACTCGGACGGAAGGAATCACAGACTCCTTGAGCATGACACAGCAGGGGTCAGCCTTCACGGTGCAAGGGAGGATGCATCCAGATGAGGGCTTCTCCCCAGACACTATGGGGATGGAGAAGGATGTGGACTTTTTGAGTCCCTCTGCCTCGGTCTGAGGCCTGATCAGCCATCTCCAACTACTTGACTTGGAGCTAATACTTTAACCCCCGACAGAGTCTACTTCTTCATCTGAGCAGTCGTGACGTCACAAGAAGACCTCTTTTTAACCAGTTGCTGGCTGGGAGTGGCACAGTGCAGGCTAGACCTTGGGGTCTTCAGACCCCACCTCTCCATAGACAGGGGCGTCCCAGGAGGCGCTAGTGGTAAAGAACCCACCTGCCAATGCAAGTGGATGTAAGACACAAGGGTTCAATCCCTGGGTCAGGAAGATCCCCTGGAGGAGGGCATGGCAAACCCACTTCACTCTTCTTGCCTGCAGAATCCCATGGACAGAGGAGCCTGGAGGGCTACAACCCACAGCGTCGCAAAGAGACAGACATGGACTGAAGCAACTGAGCATGCACGCACGCACCCCACAGACAGACCCCCCCACAACCTCCTTCCATCTCTGTGGCCTCCAGTGCGTCCTCTGGATGCAACCTGGGGACCCCCCTGTTCTCTGCCCCCCCGTTCTCCCCACCACCACCCCTCATTTCACCCTCTCACTCTGAGTTCACAGCAACAGCCTCTGCTTTGCCCTGTTCCCTTCCATCCACCAATTTTTTCTCCACTCTCATTCCAGATGGATTTCTTTTAAAGTGCAAATCTATTCATGTCACTTGACTACTTAAAATTCTTCAATCGTTTCCTCTCGGCCTCAGAAGCAGCTCAAACTCCTCGGAGAGAATCACGCGGCCGGGGCGCCGGCCTGTCCTCACCCCGTGATTCCCTGGTCTCCGGCCAGGGAGCACTTCTGCTCCCATGCGGGGGCCACACACGCTCGGCCTCAGGGTTCTCATGATGCTTTTCTCTGCTCCGAGAGTGGTCCTCTCCCCTGCCCATCCTCCACCCCACCCCACCCCCCACTCACTCCTATCTAGTTCATTCTGTCATGCCATTTAAACCGTAGCCTGAACCTTACTTTCACATCACATGCCAACCTAGGTCACCCCTTACAGATGTCGAAGCCCCTTGTACTCCTACCCTACTAAAATTCAATCTACTTGGAATGACTGATTCACCACCAGCCTGGAAGCTGTGTGGCAGAAGGGACCACGTCTGACTGTGTGTGTGTGTGTGTGTGTGTGTGTGTGTGTGTGTGTGTGCATGAGCACACTAAGTCGTTTCACTCGTATCTGACTCCGTGTGACGCTATGGACTGTAGCCCGCCAGGCTCCTCTGTCCATGGGATTTCCCAGGCAAGAATACTGGAGTGGGTTGCCGTGCCCTTCTGCAGGAAATCTTCCCGACCCAGGGATCGGATCCGCGTCTCTTATGCCTCCTGCTTTGGCAGACAGGTCCTTTACCACTCGTGCCACCTGGGAAGGCCATGTCTTACTTTGCATCTCCCTAAATTCCTGCACAGTGAGGAGCCAGAGGCAGGGCAAGAACTCCGTTTATTCAGCCACCCCCTCATCTCTTCTGCATCAGTGCTCTCCACTGTGGTGGAGTGGGCATTTCTCCCCTCTTCCCATCACCTTTTCTCTGCTACCCCAGCAACTAAGCCTGTAAGAGAGGACTGTGCTTTGTAGTTCAGAGAAGAGAAAGACTCACAAACTCTTCAAAGGTGCTGCACAGAGGGGCTGACTCTCACGGTGCGAGAGGTGCAATGCTGGGACTTCGCTGGTCGTCCAGTGGTTAAGACTGTGCGCTTCCACTGCACGGGTGCATGGGTTCAGTTCCTGGTCAAGGAACTAAGATCTTGCATGCTGAGAGACATGGCCAAAAATTAAAAAATAAGCTTTTAAAAATTTGTGTCAATAAAAAAAGAGGTGAAATACCATAGACCGCCAGCCCCCTTGCTCTGAGGCCAGGCTTTGGTGCGGACCTCTGCCCTCTCCCTCGCTCTCAGGGCAGGATATGAAGCCCCTCACTCTGTCCCCCAGCCATCCCCATCATTGGGACCAGTCGGAGCAGAGACTAAGAACACAAATTCAAGGCAAGATCCTGGGAGAAGGAAGAGGCTGAAAGAAAGATGCAACAGGATGAAAATGGCCAACAGAGTATGTGGGAGAAGAGGGGAGAAAGAGGAAGACACTCTGGATGGGTCCTGAGAGACTAAGGCTGAAATTTCCCACCCATAATGGGACTAGAGAAGCTGTCTCCAAAGATGGTTCCAAACCATCCCATGGATTCCAGATGGTTTGGAACATGTGTATTCCTTCAGCTTGCAGTAGAGGACTGATCCAGTGTTTGCCCGAATTCCGTGCATAAGCTTCAGAAGAGGCATGCCTTATATCCATCCCCCATGCAAATGACTGACCTAAATTCCCATAATGTCAGAGCCCTGGGGCCTGGTTATCTGAGAGACAGAACCAGACAATGTATCCAAAAGCCTAATGACCCCTCCAATTAAGCCATTATGGATTCAAATTTCCCATATCAATTCTCCCCAGAGTTTATCCTCTTAGAATGAAAGTGATGTTAAATATGCCCGGATGATCCTCAGTGGTCTGGGTTAAATATGCAAGAACCAAAACTTTATATAAACTAAGAGCACAAGAACCTAAAGGAGGCCAAATATATTCCAAGGACAGTGTCCTGACCTAATTTCAAAAGGCAAAGTAGTCAGCTATAACTCAGAACAAACAAAGAACAACGCAATCTTCAACCATATTAAGGGAGGAGGGTGCCTCAGCTAAGATGATACACGATGCTTCACTAGCTTTTTAAAAAATGAAGCCTGTGGCAAAATTAAAATCTACCATTTGATTACAAGTATGTTAAGAAATAAAGAACACCCCAGGTGGCGTTGTGGTAAAGAAACTGCCAGCCAAAGCAGGAGATGTGAGTTTGATCCCTGGGTCAGGAAGATTCCCTGAAGAAGGGAATGGCTACTTTCTCCAGTATTCTTGCCTGGAGAATCCCATGAACAGAGGAGCCTGGCGGGCTACAGTCCACGGGGCTGCAAAGAGTTGGACATGACTAGCCAACTGAGCATGCAGGCCTAAAAGTAAATAGCTCTCAGATTTCACCAAGATTCTGACATCTTAAACAATGATTATTTTTCTCTATCCCTTGCAACTTTTTATGTGTGTGTTTTATTTTTACCTAGAGAAAGAGGGTGGAGGGAGACAGAGAAAGAAAGAAAAAGAGGCATTTAAGCATCCTAAGCGACATTAAAGAGGAAGGGATCAACAAGAAACATATAACCCATATAAAGAGCCTAAGAATGTGTTCTGAAAGGGAAGCCTTCATCTTTGAGCCAAGATGAAGGTCGCCCGGTGAATCCTATGGAGCCCTTCTCGGAATAAAGTTCTTAAATACATAAGGTAAAATGCATATGTGTACAAAAGAAACCAATTATATAAAAATGCAGTTGCCAACACATTAAAAACCACAAATTTGAGATTAAGTAATGCCTGTGCTTCTTTGTGGAAGCCTTAAATAATAGATGGTGCACCTAACTGAAGCAGCAAATCAGCATGCCTGATGCTGCAGGCTCCCTGCCACGGTTGTAACAGAATACGCGAGTATCTCTGGTGACAAAGGCACGGGGGTCGCTAACACTGCTGTGGTTTGTTATTCACACAGGCTGTTAAAAGACATCCTAAATTTCAGTTAGAAATAGTGGAAATAATGACGTTCTCTTCCATCCATACTTATGGACTGAGGTTAGAATTTCTGCTACAGAATCTGTAGAAAGATCATCCTTTAGGATAGTATCTAGGAGAACTGACTTGTGTTAAGTGCTTACCATGTACTATGCACTGGTCCGTACAAAATTCTACATTCATCGTAATCCCATTTTCCCCTTTACCTTTGCTAGAGGAGAAGGGGGCAACAGAGATGAGATGGTTGGATGGCATCACCAACTCGATGAACATGAGTTTGAGCAAACTCCGGGAGATGGTGAAGGACAGGGAAGCCTGGCGTGCTGCAGTCCATGGGGTCACAAAGAGTCAGACATGACTTAGTGACTGAACCACAACTAGCTAGAGGGCACTGAGAGGGAACATTTTGAAAAACAGGCTCCTCCGCTATATTGTGGCAATATTTAATAGGCAGAGAATAACCAGCTGAAAGTCTTATCCTTTATTAAGGTTAAATTCTACTGAACAACTCACTCCTGAATTCCCGGAGTTGACTCCCATTGGAATCCAAAAGTTGCGAACAAGAATTCCAAGCTTTTGGACTTTCTTCAAACTCGAAGTATCTATGAGTTAAAAGGTAGAGACAACAAACAGATGTCTGGCACACAGAGTCAGGGCAGATAGCATGGGGAAGCTGCCCTCAGCCAACCCATGGTGGGAGGAGCCAGCAAGGCTGATGGATAGAACAGGACGGAGGGAAGAGAATCAGGGCCTTGGATTCTGAGACCTGGGTGAGGAACGGGGCGGGTGATGGAAGATTTAGGGAGAGTGTTCTGTTGTCTTTTGTTTCATTTACATTTGCAGCTGATTGCTTGACTGTTACATTTGCAGGAGATGCTTTGAGCAGAGAAGAAGGACTCCCAAGGAGAAGAGGACTTCATAAGCCTTGACCCTCTGCCCATCAATGAGGCGCCAGAGCGTGGGATCGTTCATCTCCTTCCCCCGGGAGCTCTATTGCTGCAGCAGAAAACAGGCTGAGTTGAGCCTCTGTGGGTAGATTCTGGATTCTCTCTTATTCGAGCCTTTTCACTGAGTCATGTTAAGATATTTAAGAAAGACTTTGGCTTGTGAAATGTCTTCAATCTGAAAGCAAATGTTTTAATTGCAGGGTCAGAGAAAACCAAAGATTCTGCACCCATCCCCCCCAAAAAAAGACTAAATCAAAAATGCAAATTCCATTAAAATAAACAAACAAACAAAAAAAGCAACTGGGTAGGGAGGGTTGTGAAGACAGATGAAAGCTCAGTATCTCACTGTTTTGTTTATTTGCTTATTTATGTGGACATCTTGGTGCAAGACAGATTTTGAGGAAGAATCTGTGCATCTGCAGGGGAATCTCGCACAGGACATGGACATAGAGTAGGGGGCTCAACAAATAGCTGCGAATCCAAGTGGATTTTCCTTCGAGTGGACTCTCTCCCTCTGACCCTGCTCTAACGCATGCTGCATTTTTGAGTTCACTGCGCATGCTTAGCTTAAGGTTACAGAGAGAACAAGGTCAGGGTTAATTAGGAACAGGCAACATTCCCATAGTGACAGGAGTCAGGACTTCTAAGGACAAATCCTTAGTGCTCATTACTCCAGAGCTCTTATTCCATGAAAGAGGGAACAGGAGCCTCTGGGGAAACGCTAGGACTTGCCCACTGGCTTGGAGAAAGCGGGGAGGAATTTAACCCATGAAGTCACCCAGGTTTCCTTGGGCACTTTAGATCCATTCCAAAGCGTAGAATATTTACGTGGATCCTAAGATAGGAGCAAATTGGGAAACGATGCTGTAACTGCAGTTTCTTCTCAAACTCCATGAGTCTTCTCTCCAGTTCAGCATTTCCTTCTCCCTCCTTCTCCCCCCTGGTTTGGCAGCAAGAGAGCATCTGAGACAGTGACAGGAGTGATCTCCTTGGCAATTAGCAGGGGATTTCCCCCTGGAAGGGGCTGGGACCAGCCTGCAAAGATGCAGGTTCTATCCTGTCAAGATTGCCTGCGGCGCAAGAAGATACAGGAAGGCATGAATCCAGGAAGGCAAAGCTAGCAATTTGTCTGTCTCAGGAGGCCCCACGTGCACGTGCAAAGTCAGATCCAAAGACGAAGGGGCCAGGAAGAGAGAGGGGCCATCCCAGCCTGGGCAGAGGGGACGGGAAACCAAGGAGCAAATTCTGTCTGTGGGAATCATAGTAGCCCCCAGCCCAGGCGAAGGGACTTCAGGAACCTAAGGGAAGATGCAGACATGGCCACCAACAGCGCCTCTGCAGCCATCGGTTTTAATCCTACAAGAACAATGGCTGTCATGAGTTGTGTTCCCAGAGCTTGGGAAAGGGTGGGAGAGCACTCAGATTTGGGAGGTGGAGGAGGGTGGTCCCAGTAGCAGCTCTGCCCTGAGTAGCCCAGTAGCCCACAGGGCAGGCTGAGGCTGCAGAGGCAGCAGGCCGTCGCCTTGGCTAAGCGACTGGACTTTCTCCTGAGGGCAGTGGAGACTCGGGGCAGGTTCAAAGCATGGGAGTCTGTGGTTTGAGGTGCTTTCTCTGAAGGCTGTGTAGATAGTATGTTAGCACAGTGATTCCCCAAGAACAGCCAGCAGTATCAGATACCTGAGAACCTGTTAGAAATGCAGATTCTCAAGCTCAGTGAGTCAGAATCCGGCAGGGACCTAGCAGCCTCTGTCTTAATGATGTGGGAAGCACTGGGTTAGACACTGCTCTCGTTGGCTGGAACACCCAACAGGATACTCCGCAGGGGCCCTGGGGAGTGCTGAGGGGACCTGAAGGTGGGCGGTGGGGTCTTTGCCAGGGAAAGGTGTAGGCAGCATTAAGAGGCCAGAAGAACAAGTCCTGGTGACAAGGGAGTGGGGACGGAAGAGGCACAGGAAATTCACAGGCTGTTCGATTCCTAAACTGTTGCGAGGAGCTGCCATTTGCTTCAGGCGAGAAGGAATAAAAGCAGGTTTGCTTTGGGGTGGGGAGGAGGGGCGGGAGGGAGGGGGGGGGGGGGGGGGGGGGCGGGTTTCCCCATTCCTTCCTTCCATCCCCCATCTTCCCAGGCCCTCATTCAGTTTCATCCCTGAGCCATTCTAGATGACCTCAGAGGAGCAAAGACAGGAGACATCAGTGTCCTAGCGTGTAGTCGTCCCAAGCAGGCTGCAATCAGTGGACCATCAGGAGACAAGTCTGCCCTGGAGATCAGCCTTTGGGAATCACCACAGAGTGTGGTGTTGACAAGACCAAGCCCTGGAGCTGCCTACCTGGACTCACCATTTCCAGTCCACCATTTATTAGCAGTGTGACCTCAGGCAAGTTTCTCAGCCTCCATTTCTGCATCTGTGAAATGGGGGTGGTGAGACCAGGATGCACATTTTAATTTTAGGATTGTTAGGAGGACAAAATGAGTTAGTGACGGTACAACATTTAGGACAGTTCGTGCAAGATGATGTCAGTATCAATCACTCAACACTATTATCATTGAGGTTATTGCTTTTATTATTCTTGGAAGTGGGAGATTTGAAGCAAGCAGGTCCTCCAGGATGGGAAGACTGAAGGGACCCTTCCCTCTGATTCTATTTCAGCAGCATCCACTCAGTCCTGACTCCTGGGGCCACACGCCTCTACCCTCCTCCATCTAGCCTGCTTCTTCCTTCTCAGCTTCCTCCCTGCAAGGGTTGCCCTTCTCAACTGGAATTGTTGAAATCATCCAAGGTCTCAGGACATAGTCAGTGGATGGCTCAGCTTAAAGACAAATTTTCAGGAGGAGAAACGATCTTTAATCGACATGCATGTTGATCACCTATGGGGCCAGCAGACCTGAGAAACAGGAGTCCTCCGAGCCTTCTGGCTGGTGGGTAAAGCATAGTCCTTTAAACAGATCATATCAATACAGAGTGAGAAGAGCTAGGAGAGGGCACAGGGCAGCAAGAGGCCTAAAAGGAAAGTTTATCTCCAGCTAGAGCTCTCCAGCACAATCCACTGAGCATTTTGTGTTCCCACACTGGAATTAACAGAGCATCACAGCTCTGCCAAGGCCTTCCCAGGTGGCCCAGTGGTAAAGAATCCACCTGCAATGCAGGAGAGCCAGGTTTGATCCTTGGATAGGGAAGATCCCCTGGAGGAGGAAATGGCAACCTCGCTCCAGTATTCTTGTCTGGGAAATCCCATGGACAGAGGAGGCTTGCTGGCTACAGTCCATGGGGGTCACAAAGAGTCTCACAAAACTGAGCACACACCACACACACACACAAGAACTCTGCTTTTGGAAAAGGAAATGCTGAGAAAGTACAAACTCATCTTTTCTAAATGTCCCATCTTTTCTACTCTGGGTTTTGGAAGCAGGGCTCCTTGGCAGGAGCAGAGGCAGCACTATGTAAGCTCTGAGTGGGCAGCTTTCCTGGAGCATCACGGGAAACAGAAAACATCCCTGGATGTGGGGCAGAACCAAAGCTGCCGCCTCCAGCCGCTGGGACTGATCAGGCTCTCAGTTTCAACCGAGGTCAGCTGGAGAGATGGATGGACTAAAATAGAATCCCAGAATGGGCTCCCAGAACTAAATAGAAAGAGAGAGGCGTAGAGGCACAGACAGAACTCTCCAGGGATGAAAAGGTTGTGGAGAGAGGAGAAGAAACACAGAGAGGAAGCGATAAAAAGATTCTCAGATAAGGAAACTTCCAAGGACGAAGGGCCTGAGAGATTGGCAGATGATGTAGAGCGCTCATAACTTCTCTTCCTCTGGTCCACAGGAGCAGAGAGAGCTGCTGATGAAAACTCATACAGAGCTCAGAGATGTGTTGGGAGAAGACAGTGTATCTGATGACCCAGCCCCAGGCTTGAAATTGGCTGATGGTTCTCCCCAGGACAGCAGAGGCGAGCGACCCACTGATTAGGGAAGAGTGTGTTCTGTCATCCCTGCAAATGGCTTTTTTTTTTTTTCTTTTTCCAAACTCTGAGAAAGGATCCCCTCTTCCCGCAGGTCCAGTCATCCTCAGAAGTCTCATGGGTAACACATGAGACGCATCTTGGCAACCCAGACTCAATACAGTTCAGTGCAGTTCAGTCGCTCAGTCGTGTCCGACTCTTTGCGACCCCATGAATCGCAGCACGCCAGACTCAATACAGAGTCGACAGCAACTTGTAACAGCACAAGCTCTTTATGTGGGAGAAATAATGAAACACCTTATTAGTGAAGCAAAAGGACTGGTGGAAGATGGAGGGAAATTGCTTCCTTCTGGACCCAACTCACAAGCATAAGCCCTTTCCAAACTGGGTGGGTTTTTTTTTTTTTTTGGCTGTCCTTTTTGTTTCTGTTTAAAGTTTAATATATCATATCACTGTTGCATTTCAAAAGGAATATATATATGATATTAATATTATGATATTAACAAAGAGATATATGATATGAACATAGAGTAACTAGTGAATATGGGCTTCCCCGACGGTTCAAGTAGTAAAGAATCTGCCTGCAATGCAGGAGACATAGGAGATGAAGCTTCTATCCCTGGCTTGGGAAGGTCCCCTGGAGAAAGAAATAGCAACCCACTGCAGTATTCTTGCCTGGGAAATCCCATGGACAGAGGGACCTGGCAGGCTATAGTCCATGGGGTCACAAAGAGTCAGACACAACTGAGCATTCATGCACAGTGACTATGTCCTCAGACCATCAAGAGAGACATACCTCCTTCACTTCATTTACCCTAAAAATAAAGTTTAATTTTAATTTTAAAAAGTCATAAATGCACACTATTAGGAAAAAATTACAGAAGGAAAAAATGGAACAAGCCAGTCCACAATAAAAAAAAGAAATTACTTTTATCCTATAAATCTTTCTATTCTTTTCATCCCTATATACACACTCTTCTATTGTTAATTGCTTTTTCCTGAAAAAATAAGCAATCATAGTAGCTACTGGGATTTTTATAAGGATACAGTGAAATGACAGTCACTCTGTTGGGTCTGACTCTTTGCACCCCCATGGACTGTAACCCGCCAATCTCCTCTATCTGTGGAATTCTCCAGGCCATAGTACTGGAGTGGGTAGATGTCCCCTTCTCCAGGGGATCTTCTCAACCCAGGAATCAAACCCAGGTCTCCTGCATTGCAGGCGGATTCCTTACTAGCTGAGCACCGGGGAAGGATATACTGGATATAGGCTATTCTGGCTGCCCAGCATCTATTTCACCCTCCTTTGTTAACTGTGCCGTATTATCTTTGGGGTATGATTCCCCACTGAATATGTCTTATAGGAATGCCGCTTGGAATGTCCTGTGCTCCCCTAACCACGGGGGAGGGAATCTGATGAACTTAGGCCAGTTGAATGCTCCTTTGCTGAAATTTGCACCTTGAATAAAGAGAGACAGAAGGAAGGAGAGAGGGAGGAAGAAAAAAGGAAGAAAAAGACAAGGAAAAACAAAGAAAGAGAAAGGAAGGAAGGGAGGGTTAAAGCTCATACATCCCAGTGCAGCTTCCAAATAAGACAGCTGCCCTGTTCCTGCCAGCTCTGTGCCCCCACCCTCCTTCATAAATGCCTGACTTCCGAGCCCACTTTCTGAACTGATAGTCAATGCTAGGAACTTTTCCATGCCCTTTTGGCAAATTTCATTTTTGCTTAAGGCAAGAAGAGTCCTTTTCTGTTGCTTGTAACCAAAGGATCCAGAGTGAAAATGTGGCTGAAACGCCGCACAGGGACCAGACCCAGCAGGGGAGAATCTGGCAGCCACTTTGGCGCCACTCACCAAGCACCACCACCTCACCTCCCCTCAAGTTCTTTTGACTTAGAAGACTCAGTGCTGTTATGTCAAGACGCTAGGGTGGTGGACTGATTGCTTTAAAGACTTTACTTTTCAACCTCAACATGTAACCAGGTTCTTGACAACATGAAATTCTAGCACTTCTTCAAAAAAGATAGAGTCTATCCCTCCACCCTTGAAGCTAGGCTGGTGACTTACTTGGGCTAATGCAGCAGAAATAAAGATGTGCCCTTTGGACACCAAGAGGACTTGGGTGCTTCCACTTGCTCTTTTGGATCCCAGCTGGCTCCAGGAGAATGAGGTGGGGTGCTCTGCTTGCCTGAAGAGTCAGACAAGAGATAGCCTGCCTGAGGCCACACTGGGCTGGAGCTCCCAGATGACCCACCAACTGACCCTCCTGCGGACTGCAGATCCACGAGCTAGTCCAGCAAGATCAGCCACGCCCATCCCAGAGCAGCAGGGCTGCTCAGGGGGCTTGACTTCTGAGAGCGATAGATGCTATTTTGGAGAGGTGAGATGTACGGAAAGAGTAACGTGGAAACTTACATTACCATATGTAAAATAGATAGCCAATGGGAATTTGCAGTGTGGCTCAGGAAACTCAAACAAGGGCTCTGAATCAATCTAGAGGGCTGGGATGGGGCAGGGGAGGTTCAAAAGGGAGGGGATATATGTATACCTATGGCTGATTCGTGTCGAGGTTTGACAGAAAACAAGAAAATTCTGTAAAGCAATTATCCTTCAATTAAAAAAATAAATTAAAAAGAAAAAATGTTATTAAAAAAAAGTATAAGGACAATAGGGGTTGTTATATATTATCTGAACTAAATATAAGGAAGTACATTCTGAAAATATCATTCAATTACTTGTGGGAAAAATACCATCAGTCGAGTCTCCCAGAAATGCCATAAAACACACAATAGTCCAAATACCTCAACTGCTTTGGTGAGGTGAGGTGAAGTCATTCAGTCGTGTCCGACTCTTTGCGACCCTGTGGACTGTAGCCTACCAGGCTCCTCCGTCCATAGGATTCTCCAGGCAAGAATACTGGAGTGGGTTGCCAGCTACAACTGCTTTAGCAGCTTGATAAGAACATGAGCCCTGGGTCAGAGGACCTCATCCTGCCATGCACTAGCCATGTGACATTAAGCAAGTGTGTCTCTGTTTCCTCACCTACAAGAAGATGAAAATAGTAGGATCAACCTGAAGGGTTAAATGACAAAGCAGTTATAAAGGTTTAAAGAGATATTATCCATTGTAATGTTAGCCATTATAAACAGTATTCTTCCATGGCTGTCTGCTATTCAGAATCAGGAGGTTTGAGAAGAGTCAGTCTTTTTTTTACTCAGTTTGATCAGTTTTGCTTTCTAATGGGAATAGTAGCTTTCACTTAATGTATACTGATCTAGTCAGAGTTAATTGTATCATACTGTTATATTTTCTATTTCTTTTAAATTCCTGCCTTCTTTTGGATATATTAAGTGTTCAATTTCTTCCTTTGTTAAATATACATATTTATATATGTACAATATATATATTCTAAGTGTGCATAATTTAAATATATTATTTGTAATATATATTTTATACATATGTACATACCATCATTCTTTCAGTGGTTATTCTAAAGACTATCACACACATTCATTGGATCATGGAGAAAGCAAAGGAGTTCCAGAAAAACATCTACTTCAGCTTCATTGAGTACACTAAAGACTTTTACTGGGTGGATCACAACAAACTATAGAAAACTCTTCAAGAGGTGGGAATACCAGACCACCTTATCTGTCTCCTGAGAAACCAGTATGCAGGTCAAGAAGCAACAGTTAGAACCAGACATGGAATAACTGACTGGCTCAAAACGGTTCAAGGAGTATGTCAAGGCAGTATATTGTCACTCTGCTTACTTAACTTATATTCAGAGTATGTAAGTTATATCACACAAAATGCCAGGCTGGATGAATTACAGGCTGGAATCAAGATGGCCGGGAGAAATATCAGCAACCTCAGCTATGCAGATGACACCACTCTAATGGCAGCACGTGAAGAGGAGCGGAAGAGCCTCTTGGTGGCAATGAAAGAAGAGATTGAAACAACTGACTTAAAACCTAACATTCAACAACTGAAATCACGGCATACAGTCCTATCACTTCAATGCAAATAGAACGGGGAAATGTGAAAGCAGTGATAGGTTTCTCTTTCATGGGCTCCAAAAGCACTATGGACAGTGACTTCAGTCAGCTGCTTGCAAGAAAAACTATGACAAACTTAGACAGTGTATTAAAAAGCAGAGACACCACTTTGCTGGCAAAGGTCCATATAGTCAAAGTCATGGTTTTTCCAGTAGTCATGTATAGATTTGAGAGTTGGACTATAAAGAAGTCTGAGTGTCAAAGAACTGATACTTCTGAACTCTGATGCTGGAAAACACTCTCAAGAGTCCCTTGGACAGCAAGGAGATCAAGCCAGTCAATCCTAAAGGAAATCAACCCTGAATATTCATTGGAAGGACTGATGTTGAAGTTGAAGCTCCAAAACTGGCCGCCTGATGTGAAGAGTGATTCAATAGAAAAGACCCTGATGCTGGGAAAGACTGAGGGCAAGAGGAGAAAGGGACAACAGAGGATGAGATGGTTGGATGGCATCACCGACTCAATGGACATGAGTTTGAGCAAGCTCCAAGAAGTTTATAGTGAAGGACAGGAAGCCTAGAGTGCTACAGTCTATGGGATACAAAGAGTTGAACAGGACTGAGCGACTGAACAACAATAATAACAAAATAGACTCATCTCCCCAAGAGATAAATTTTGCCTTTAACATATGGTAGAATGTAAAAGGTCTTCTCTTACGGAGGATAAACAAGTTTGATTACCAAAAGAGAGGGTGGTGGGGCAGGGAGGGATAAATTAGAAGTCTGGCAGATATTAACACTGTTCAGAAACTGAATCACTTTGTTGTACACCAGAAACTCACGTGACGTTGTAAATCAACAATATTTCAATAAAATACGTACATACATACAAGGTCTTCTCAGACACGGGGATTCCATGATTCTGTGGTTTTACTCAAATGACTAAAAGGTTAAAAGACAAGGAATACAAACCTCACTTCCACCCTTTAGGGTCATGTATGGGAGGGTTAAGTTTCACAAACTGTATGGATCAAAGCTTTCTAGAATATGTGAAGACTGTTGTGCGCTTGCAAATCTCCTGCCTTCGTGCATTTGTACAAACCTGAATGTACTCTCGTCCACATTCAATAAACAGAAGCTTCACATCCAAAGGAAGCACAAAGCAGAGGATGAAACAGAGTAAAAGTGATCTGGAGGGAAAAACACAGGCAACGATCTAGAGCCCAAGGAAGTAAAATGTCCACTCCAAAAAAAAAAGAAGGGCCCTCAAATACTCCCCCTCCCCTCTTCCTCCCAGGTTGGTGCTGGGAGCCATGCAGGCACTAGCAGATCCTGGTTGCTCTGGGTGTTCCTGCTGGGCAGCAGGGAGGTGGAGGTACCAAGACAGATGCTCGAGTAAGGGTGGGTGAGCTTGACGTCGTTCATGAGCCAAATGGCACTTGCCGAGTTCCACCTCTCCAAATTCCACCCAGAAAGGGCCCATGAACTCAAGCCTTGCCCACCTTTGAAGGCTCTCCTGGCCCCCTTGATCACAGTCATCTTTCCTTCCTCTATTGAGAATGAAAGACTTTTGGAGGCGAAGCCTGGGCTGTCCTGCAAGACGCTGTGACTCAGTCTTCATCTTTGACACACCGCAGCTCTGCAAAGGCCACAGGAGGTTCTTCTTTGTGTGTCCGGCTGTGCCCCAGGCCCCAACCCCAGGCTGGGAGCAGCCAGCGCGCAGTAGGCTCCGGAGGGGCTGCGGTCGAAGACCAGACTCCCCTGGCTGGCCACGCTCCCCTCACACGCGCACTCCGCGCTGGCTCCTCCATTCCCACGCACGCACGCCGAGCTGGCTCTTTCATTCCCAAGTCTCTCTCTCCCTGGCTTTGGGCAGAGGTCTTCAAGCACCTCTGCCAAAACCCCCGTATGGGAGGGGGAAAGGAAACCTTGGAGACAAGTTTTTCCACTGTGAGTACCCAGTGTTTTTCCACTTTCAGCTCTCCTCGCCCTCCTCACTCTCCTCCTCCACCCCAGGTCCATAAAACTGCTGGAGCCTTTTATTCAAAGCTCCCTCAACTACCAGGTGCTCCCCACATCTGTGCTGATCTGCCCGACCCTCCATCAGGACCCACTGCGAGGTGGGAGGATGGGGGAGGGTCTTCGCTTCCTCTGGTTCAGCCTCTCCCTTATGCAGCCATACCACCCTCCCCTGTACTTCATTCTGGCTCCTTGATGCTTTAATCTGCAGCTCCTATACCCAGCAGCTCAGCACTCTCTGCAGCTCTGCTGAGCTCCTAACATAAATAAATGAATAAAATAATTACCCAGGATGAAATAAAATTTCAAACAGAATTTCTGGTGTTGTCTTAGAATCTGAGCTGAAGCCCCAGGCTGAGAACAATAGGTGATGAAGAAATCACACTCCACATAACTGCAAACTCGAACAAAAGACGGGAGGAGTAGACTGCCCAGTCGCCACGTCCTAAGAGGCACCAAACCAGGGTGTGGTCCTGTGAGCACCGTCCACGCGCGTCCCCAGCCTGGAGAGAAGGAGCGGAGTTGAGGGGGGCATGAGGGACTCCGGTCCCAAGCGCTGCGATGACGCCAGAGCAGAGCGTGAAGACAGGCTGCCTGGGGTAGACTCCCAGCATCCGCAGCAGGGACCCGAGGAAGGATCCGAAGGTGAGAGGCTGGCTGGAGCTGCCGGTGATGGAAGGGCCACGGGAGGGCCTGTCCTTCTGGAGTGTCACAGGCAAGACACTTGATGCTTGTTCCCAGGGGGCCAGAGCCAGCTGGCCTTCCTCTTGAAAGGACCACTCAGTGGAGTGAGACCACCCTGGCAGACAGAGACGATGTGCGCTACAGCATCAGAGAGGGAGCTGCGGGCTGGGGACTCTCAGGGGCACACTGGAGCGGGGGAGGGCAGGAGGGCGGCCTCCAGCAGGAGGTCTGGTCCAGAGGAGGGACCAGCGAGGATCCGTCAAGGCAGAACCGCTAGCAGCAGCAGCTCCCCAAAAGGCCTTCTTACACCTCTCACTCCTCCCCATCCTCCTCTCCAGCCCGACTCAGAGCAAGCAGTAGCGGTCCCCTGGGGAGCAGAGGAAGGAGGTGGGGAATAGAAGATCAAACCGCAGGGCTCCCGCCTGCTCCTGGTCAACAGGCCTTAAGCCGAGCCTGAGCCGAGAAGGACAGAAAAGGCCTAAAACTGGACGAGGAACTGAAATCTTGACATTAAATTGGACTGGGCTATTTCTTACCTAACAACTAGATGATTTTAAGACTCGAAGCTTATCCTAAAAGCCATAGAATCTGCTTGCAGTGTCTTCCTCGGGAAGCCTCCCCAGGCAGGTTTGAAGCTGTGTAGGTGAAAAGTAAAGCTGTTTTCTGATCTTCTCTTATGCAGTATAGCCTTTTCCAAAGCCCATTGGAGAAGCAAAAAAAGAATCTGAGAGGGAGACAGTAGAGCTGGACTCTGCCCTGGGAACTGCCAACCAGCGAGGCTGAGGAGCACATGGAGTGGCGAAGGAGCCACCTCTGTGAACAGGCGACGATCATCCCAGGCTGAGGGAGGGTTGTGCGCAAAGGCCCTGGGGCAGAACAGAGGAATCATGAAACCATGGGCAGGACAGAGCACAGCAGTGATGCTGCAGTCAGACTGGGTGGTCCATGGTGAAGAGTTTGGTTCCATTCCCAGGGCATTCAGAGTTCAAGCCACAAAATGACCTAGTCCAAACTTAGAAGCTTAACATTACTTTTTATATTCTTTGAGGAATCGACTGAGGGCAGGAGTATACGCCCAGGCCTATAGGAAATCAACCCTGAATATTCACTGGAAGGACTGATGCTGAAGCTGAAGCTCCAATACTTTGGCCACCTGATGCGAAGAACTGACTCACTAGAAAAGACCCTGATGCTGGGAAAGACGGAAGGCAGGAGGAGAAGGAACAACAGAGGATGAGAGGCTGGATGGCATCACCGACTCAATGGACATGAGTTCGGGGAAGCTCCAGGAGATGGAGCAGAGCAGGGAAGCCGGGTGTGCTGCAGTCTATGGGGTCGCAAAGAGTCAGACATGACTGAGCGACTGAACCACAACATTAGAAGGACGCAATGCACTTTGTAGAAAAGGCCCAGCAAATTTGCAGCGGCTGCTTTTCTCAAGTTTACAGACTCTGAAGATCAGAGCGACTAGTGGCGGTTTTCTACAGGCTCCCAGTGACTGAAGTAATCTACTGAAACTTAATGACCACCAACAACAAAAATTGGAAAATATATGTCCATGGTGGTCCAGTGGTTAAGACTTTACCTTCTGATGCAGGACCTGTGAGTTCAATCCCTAGTCAGGGAGCCAAGATCCCACACACCTCGAGGTCAAAAAATTCAAAACCATAAAACAGAAGCAGGACTTCCCTGGCGGTACAGTGGGTAAGAATCTGCCTGCCAATGCAGGGGACGTGGGTTTAAACCCTAGCCCAGGAAGATCCCATATGCTGCAGGGCAACTAAACCTGAGTACCACAGCTACTGAGCCCAAGGGCTGCAACTACTGAAGCCCATGTGCCTAGAGCCTGTGCTCCAAAAGGGAAGCCACTGCGACAAGAAGCCCCCACACCACAAGCAAGGGTGCCCATATGGCCACAGCCAGAGAAAGCCCGTGCAAAGAAACGAAGACCCACCGCAATCAAAACACAAACAAAAGTCCTCCACTTAAAAAAAAAAACAAGAATCAACATTGTAACAAAGTCAATAAAGACTCTAAAGCTGCTGCTGCTGCTGCTAAGTCGCTTCAGTCGTGTCCAACTCTGTGCGACCCCACAGACGGCAGCCCATTGGGCTCTGCCATCCCTGGGATTCTCCAGGCAAAAACACTGGAGTGGGTTGCCATTTCCTTCTCCAATGCATGAAAGTGAAAAGTGAAAGTGAAGTTGCTCAGTCGTGTCCGACTCAGCGACCCCATGGACTGCAGCCCACCAGGCTCCTCCGTCCATGGGAGTTTCCAGGCAAGAGTACTGGAGTGGGGTGCCGTTGCCTTCTCTGCTCTAAAACTGGTTCACATCAAAAAAAAAAAAAAAAAAGGACTGTCTTGCCTGAAGAGCTGCCGTGTGACGAGTGCTAGCTATGTAATGGATTACACTCTTGTACACGGCCATCCTCTCTAAAGTAAAGTCGCTCAGTCGTGTCCGACTCTTTGCGACCCCATGGACTATACAGTCCATGGAATTCTCCAGGCAAGAATACTGGAGGGGGTAGCATTTCCCTTCATCAGGAGATCTTCCCAACCCAGGGATCAAATCCAGGTCTCCTGCATTGCAGGTGGATTATTTACCAGCTGAGCCACAAGGGAAGGCCAAGAATCCTGGAGTGGGTAGCCTGTCCCTTCTCCAGTGGATCTTCCTGACCCAGAAATTGAAACAGGGTCTCCTGCACTGCAGGCAGATTCTTTACCAACTGAGCTATCAGGGAAGCCCTCAGAACTAGTTGTTAGGTGCAACAGTTTTCTCACCTCTTCTCCCTTTTCATACATATAGTTTCCAATCTTTCCTTAAACAGAATTTCAGCATGAGAATGCACTCTGGTTTTTCACGAGCTACTTAAACCCACTTTAAAGATATGTTAACACAACCTGCCACAAAGGAAAGAATGAGATTTCTTTCTTAAACAAAAAGCATTACCAATTAGCAAAAACAAATGTGATGCTTCTTCTCACCAACAGTTACAGTGAATAATTCACCTCTGGCCTGACACTTGTTGTCAGCTGACCCACACAACCCCACCACCAGCCCCTGAGAATGATTTTCAAGTACCTCCTGGTGTTCGAGACAATTCCCCAGGAAGGCCCCCCCATTCCTATGCACTCCAGCCTAGTTTTAATAGCTTCTGAACAACTCCAGGAGTCGGCAATGGACAGGAAAGCCTGGCGTGCTGGAGACCATGGGGTCGCAAAGAGTCGAACACGAGTGAGCAGCTGAATGTACGACTGAGTGAGTGTACATCAACTGAGTGTAGATCGAAGACTCACCCTGCACCACGCAGCACGCTGAGCACGTTACGTGTGTCATAATAATCCATCATCACAAAAGCTCTTTAAAGTAAGAACTGCTATTATATATCCCGACTTGAGAGCTGAAGAAACAGAAGCATGGAGAATTTCGGTAGCATGTTCAAGGTCAACCAGATGGTCAGGGGTGACACCCGCGTTTCCTCTCCAAGTCCATCTGCCTCTGGTGCCCAGCTTTTGAGCTTGAGACCCCTCCCTGACTCCCAGTGCACCGCCCACCCAGGCCCGCCATACGGGATGTTTTCCTTTGTACACCCGAGCTCCTAGCCCTTGTCTGTCTGCCAAAGGCACCAGCTTGGCCCTTGGCCTCACTGCCCACCATCATCCCCCATGGGAAGCCTCAGACTGGCTCAGGGCCTAAGCCACCCTCTGTGTCCATGTAGGGGCTTGTGGGAACGGAAGAGTCTGTGTCCATGTGGGAGCTAGCGGTAATGAAAGAGTCTGTGTCTATGCAGGGGCTAGTGGGAACAAGAGAGTCTGTGCTATGCTAGGTCATCTGATCATGGCTTAGACCGCCCTGCCACGTGCATCATCTCTCTATTATACAGTCAATGACATCGTGTTGCTAGCTTGGAATTAGCCCCCACCGGAGTATTTACACCACTGTCGTTGGGGCTGCTAAGTCGCTTCTGCTGCTGCTGCTGCTGCTGCTCAGTCGCTTCAGTCGTGTCCGACTCTGTGCGACCCCACAGACGGCAGCCCACTGGGCTCTGCCATCCCTGGGATTCTCCAGGCAAGAACACTGGAGTGGGTTGCCATTTCCTTCTCCAATGCATGAAAGTGAAAAGTGAAAGTGAAGTCGCTCAGTCGTGTCTGACTCAGCGACCCCATGGACTGCAGCCTACCAGGCTCCTCTGTCCATGGGAGTTTCCAGGCAAGAGTACTGGAGTGGGATGCCATTGCCTTCTCCGCTAAGTCGCTTCAGTCGTGTCCACCTCTGTGCAACCCCATAGACGGCAGCCCACCAGGCTCCTCTGTCCCTGGGATTCTCCAGGCAAGAATACTGGAGTGGGTTGCCATTTCCTTCTCCAATTTACACCACAGAAATTGGCAAACATAACAAACCAGAGCTTTGTTGGAGGGAAAGAACACCAGCAGGCTGCTTAGGACAGACAGTTGGGGTCCTAACAAAACCATCTCTTAGTCTTTTCTTCATAGCCTTTGATAGACAAAGCTTCCCTAATTCCTAGGACTCCCTCAAAAGAAGTCCAAGTGAAACTGTGTGTGTGGGAGCCAGGTCTTCTTGTCCAGAAGCAAATATCCTGCCTCAGCCTGAGCTGCTCTCTTTGCTGTCTGCGGCATTAAGAGAAAAAGGCTTGGAAACTTTTTCACGCTCTCCTACATTCTGTCGAGCTTGCAGTCTTGCTGGAAGGAGGGAGCCAATCTCAGGTGTTAAACGTCAAATTGCTTATGGGAACAGCTGCAGCTTTCAGCTGAGTAAGCAGGACTTTCCAAGGGTGGTGGTTTCCAGCTACGGTGCTGCAGCCAGTTAAAAATTAGTGCTAGGAAAAAAAATAAAATTAAATTAAAAATATAAATGTTAGGGATAGAAAGTAAGAAACAAAAGGAAAACCATCTGATGGTTTGATAGGAGCCACAGCCAGCCACCTCCGTTACACTTTCAAACACACTGTAGGGTGAAGAAAGGATGGGAATGGAGAAATAAGAAAGGCTACTTCCGAACCTCGGCTCTTTCACTGACACATGTTCTGATAGGACGAAAAGGTAGGATAGAAAGAAAAGATGTAATGGGTACAAAGGCGCAAACTCACGTCTGAAGGAAAGACTCTTTGTGTCAAGAATCCAGTGATGATTTCAGTCCAACATTCACTTATTCCGTGTTCACTGAGCACCTACTATGTGCTGTGCAACACGTAAAATAGAGTTGTGACCAGCAGAGGCACAGCTGCAGCCCTCATGGAGCCGCCACAGTCTAGTGGTGAATAAAAACACTTAATGTGCAGAACTGATCAGGGGTGATGCTTGTTATGATAAAGAATATGAATGAGCCGTGGGAACGACACAGCGGGGAATCGTGGCTGCTTCTTATGCAGAGAAAGACTGAGGGCCAAGGGAGAAGGCGGCGGTTAGGGATGAGATGTATTAAGGATTAGATAGTATCACCGGCTCAAGGGACCTGAATGTGACCAAACGCCAGAAGCGAATGGAGGAGAGAGGAGTCTGGAGTGCTGCGGTCCATGGGGTCTCAAAGAGTCAGACGCGATTTAGCGACTAAACAACAAAAACAGATGCAGGGGGGGCCACGGAATAAAGTCCTGCTCACAGAGCGGGGAGGCAAATGGCTGGAAAGCCAAGACAGACAGATTGACAGCATGACCAAGACTCATCAATCACTCTTGCGAGGGTCTTGGAAGAGCCCTGGAATGGAACAGACACCGTGGATTTGGAAATCAGAGACCTGAGTTCAAATCCTTTCTCTCCCTCTAAGTTACTGAACTTCTTTGAGCTTGGTACCTTCTTCACGTAAAAGGACGTGGTATTTACCTTCTAAGCTTACTATTTGGGTTAAATTACTGTTGGGTATAGGATTCAGCATGGCACATGGCCTATCACAGAGCCTCAATTAGTGATGAGTGAGTGAGTGAAGTCGCTCAGTTGTGTCCGACTCTTTTCGACCCTGTGGACTGTAGCCTACCAGGCTGCTCCATCCATGGGATTCTCCAGGCAAGAATACTGGAGTGGGTTACCATTTCCTTCTCCAGGGGATCTTCCCCACCCAGGGATCGAACCCGGGTCTCCCACATTGGAGGCAGATGCTTTAACCTCTGAGTCACAGGGATAGCTAGATATAAAGATCAATCAATGAGAATTTTTTAAATTAAGGGTCTCTCAAACTGCACACACAGGCCGCTTGCTGAGTAAGCGCCGAAGTATCTATGAGCAGAAAGATTTAATGAGGCTTAGCGGTCCTGCTCTGTGAGGTTACTGGAGAGTTTGCGCAGCAAGAGGCTTGCAGCGCGCCTGCATTAACCACACCCAGAGTTGTCTGCGTGTTTGCAGCAGCAGCAGCAGCAGCAGTGGGACCACGCACTGTCTTTGCCAGCTACCTCATCTTGCTTTACCCAAAACATAGTTCCCACCTACAGTGACTCTTCCCAGATTTTCCCTTGTGAGTTCCATTTCATTCTTTTCGATAAAAAGCAACTGGATCAATGCATTTCCCTTTGTTTACGAAACCCTTCTTTTAAATGAATTCATGAACTGGGAGGGAACAAGAAAATCCATTCTCTGAAGACGTGTGCCAACTTCCTATTTAGGGAAAACAGAGTCAGTTGCTAAATTGTGTCTGACTCTTGGCAGCCCCATGGCTGCAGCACGCCAGGTTCCTCGGTCCTTCACTATCTCCCAGAGTTTGCGCAAACTTGTGTCCACTGAGTCAGTGATGCTATCCGAGTCTGTGGTGCCCATTCTCTGCTGCCTCAAACCCTCCTAAAAGTTTGAGTCGGAATAGATGAATTCAATAGCTTCCATAAAATCTGCCACCTCATTTTTCATCCCTCTGGTGATGTATGTAAACCTCAAGAGTCTGCAATAGTTCTATCTGCCTAATAGACTGAGATGCATGTCTCCTTTATACCTTTGCTTACCTTTAGCATCAATTATCAAAGACAATAACAAAATGCAAGTTGATCAATCTCCCCACTTTAATTTAGCAAGACAGGTCATCATGGCTTTGTTCCTTGGCTGACACGCCAGCGAGCTGCTTTCACATATTAATGTGACGTGACTTGGAGGGTCATAATAACTATGACAAGATAAAGGGAATTAGTTAAAACTTAATTAAAGCCATGTGGATAGCAAGTAGAACATTGTAACCTGAATTCTTTGTTGCTGGATTGGCAGGAAAAAAAAAAAGGAAGATGCTTTATAGCAAGCACAGAGCCCCAGTTAACACAGCATGTCACCCTGGTCTGAAATAATGTGATCAAAATCAGAAGAAAATGATATTGGTGATTCTGGTACCTATCAGCCCACCCAGGACAGAGTAATAGAACAAGGGTGAAGTTCTCCTCACCCCAAAGACTCACCCCAAAGTCAGCTGTGACAGTTTCTAAGTCATGTCTGACTCTTTGCAGCACCCTGGACTGCAGCTTCCCTGTCCTTCACTGTCTCCCCAGAGTTAGGTCACATTCATGTCCATTGAGTCACTGATGCTATCTAACCACCTCATCAGTTGTAATATGCTTATAAAAAGGCTGGTTCTTGGACTCTAACCCAAGACATTCTGACTTGACGAGTCTGGCAGGACTGAAATCTTCCTTTTCAGGTAGAACATTTCCGGGTTCAAGTTACTTCTAATAGAATATGTGTCTGGTTACAAAAGACAATATGGTGAGACACTATGAAGTCCTGCAGTCTTTTACCCCCTAGTTTTAGCATCCATGGTGGAGCCTTGCCTGAACCAACTATTACTCTCACGGTTGCAAAATGGTGATTTTTTTTTCCCTAATTTTTTGGCAGTTACTCCTTTCTCTATACCTATCAGTTAGAGTCTATTATTCCTTCTTCATTCTTTTTTACTTATATTAGCTGGGATTTTACTCTAGGGAAGACCTCTCCCATTGACTGAGTACAGATACTTCATTCAGCGGGTGACTGATCCACTGCTGTGACGTAATTTTAATGCTCATTTGTAACGTCCCATGTTTGAGCAGAGGCAGCCCCTCCAACTGGCCGCTGGAGCCTTTTAAGCTTGGCTTTATTGGCAGCAAAACGTCCCAGGCTTATCTGTACTTCCTGGCCCAGACTTGAAATCAGACATGTCTCTAAGGAGGCTTTATTCCTCGTAGTGGGGACAGGACAGTAACTGAAAATAAATTAAGGCACCGAGAAGGACCCGGCGTCATTTTTGTGGTGCTGCAGCCAAACAGGCACAGCGTGAAGCTAACTGGGAGGAAACATCAGACAAGTTAAAACCGAGGGGCCTTCCAGCAAACAAGAGGCCTGCACCCTTCAGAGATGCTGATGCTCAGAAAGGCAGAGGAAACGGGACTAAAGGAACACGAAAACCAAATATAACATGTGATGCTGGCTTAGATCTTGACCAGACTCTTTAGAAATGCTATCTGATGAGCAACTGGGGACAATTTAAATTGGAACAGAATATGATAAGGGTTATAGATTAGATAATAATCTTGTTGTTTAGTCACTGAGTCATGTCCAACTCTTTTCGACCCCGTGGACTGTAGGCCCCCAGGCTCCTCTGTCCATGGGATTCCAGGCAAGAATACTGGGGTGGGTTGCCATTTCCTCCTCTAAGGGATCTTCTTGACCCAGGGATCAAACCTGGGTCTCCTGCTTCACAGGTGGAACCTTTACCACTGAGCCACTCTGGAAGCCCAATAATATTAATAATAATTTTTATGATTTTGAGAGAAGGATAAATATCGCAATATGTGGTGAAAGGCATGTAGAAATTCATATATTATTCTTACAAATTTTCTGTGAGTTTAAATCTATTTCTAAAGTTTTTCTTGATGGACAATATGTGTTCACTGCAATACTGTTTACAATGGCCAAGACGTGGAAGTGACCTAAATATCTATCCACAGAGGAATGAATAATATATAGAATGAACCGTATCTATCTATCTATATATATATATATATTAAATGAACAGTATATACTGATGTAATATATATATAATGGAATGTATATATTCCAAGTTTCCTAAAGTATGCTACTGGTCCACATATGAACGATAGTTTACTCAAGCAGAGAAATTCTCAGTACTGATGTTTCATACATATATATATATGATGGAATGTTACAAAGCCATGAAAAAGAATGAAATAATGCCATTTGTAGCAACGTGAATGGGCCTAGAGATTATCACACTGAGTGAAGTAAGTCCGACAAAGACAAGTATATGATACAGCTTATATGTGAAATCTAAAAGGAAATGTTACAAATGAACTTATGTTAAAAACAGAAACAAACTCAGAGAATGAACTTATGGGTGGGGAGAAGGAAGGGTTGGGGAAGGGACGTTAGGGAGTGTAGCATGGATGTGCACCCACTGCTGTATCTAAAATGGATAACCAACAAGGACCCACTCTATAGCACTGGGAACTCTGCTCAATGTTATATAGCAACTTAAATGGAGAAAGAATGGATACATGTGTATGTGTAACTGAATTACTTTGCTGTATACCTGCAACCATCACCACACTGTTAATCAACTATACTCTGATATAAAAGATAAAGTTTAAAAAAATAAAATTAAAGTGGACAATATGACATCAAGGCAAGTTTCCTAAAGTATACTGCTGCTGCTGCTGCTGCTGCTGCTAAGTCGCTTCAGTCATGTCTGACTCTGTGCGACCCATAGACGGCAGCCCACCAGGCTCCTCTGTCTCTGGGATTCTCCAGGCAAGAATACTGGAGTGGGTTGCCATTTCCTTCTCCAATGCATGAAAGTGAAAAGTGAAAGTGAAGTCGTTCAGTCATGCCTGACTCTTAGTGACCCCATGGACTGCAGTCTACGAGGCTCCTCCGTCCATGGGATTTTCCAGGCAAGAGTACTGGAGTGGGGTGCCATTGCCTTCTCCCGAAAGTATGCTACTGGTCCACATATGAATGATAGTTTACTCAAGCAGAGAAATTTTCAGTACTGATGTAATTATTAGATATAACAAGCACGTCTTCTAAGCCATAGTTTCATAAATATTAGTACTTAGTGGTGGCTATGTTTAAAGAAAACTTATCAGTAAATAATAGCACAGATGCCAGGAAATCCCTTAAGATTCTTGATAAAAAGCAGATTCTATTTCGGCAGGTCCAGGGTGGAGCCTGAGATGCAGCCTTTCTAAAAAGCTCGCAGATGGTGCTGAGGCTGTAGGACTGTGGACCCCTCTCAGAGCAGCAAGGACCCGAGGCCCTGCGGAGAACAGCTCTCCACAGAACATTCCATAGAATTCAGTTTCCTGCCTGTGCTTCACCCCCGTGTTCATGTTCTGAAGGCAGCTGCTCACTGAAAGAATTTGCTGAGAAAAAACAACCAAAAGACCAAAAAAAAAAAAAAAAGTTTAAGAAATTCATAGCTCTACACTAGAGGTTGATTAGGGTCAAAAAAACGAGATATATTTAAACCTAATTAAGACAAAGGATTCTTCCTTAGGCTGCGAGAAACTCCAAGAGTGAAAGCTCTGAGGACGTGTCAACTCCTGTCAGATTTGTCAGAAAAATGTTTCATCAAGGAGACACACTGACAGCCTTGAAGGGTTGACAGCCCTGCCTGGTAATTCTGCAGGCAATTTTCATATTATAAAACTCAAGAAATAATATCTAAAGCTGATCAATTGCTTTAAACTTTAAACTTATAAAGCCTTTTGCAGGCATTAGTGCATCCAGGTTCTGACCTCCTAATCTGTTATTGCTCCTGTCAAACTGGAGGCTATGGACTGCTTCACAGTGGGGATCAGGTTTATCTCCCCAACATTTGGCAAAGGCCTTGCATCTATTCATAGCAGGATTTCAACAAATATTGGTGTGAAAAGAGATTTTTTTTTTTTTCCTCCTGATCCTCAAATACATAATAGCACATTTCATTTCATTGAAATAGAGGAAAACAACAGAATGGGAAAGACTAGAGATCTCTTCAAGAAAATTAGAGATACCAAGGGAACATTTCATGCAAAGATGGGCTCGATAAAGGACAGAAATGGTCTGGACCTAACAGAAGCAGAAGATATTAAGAAGAGGTGGCAAGAATACACAGAAGAACTATACAAAAAAGATCTTCACAACCAAGATAATCATGATGGTGTGATCACTCATCTACAGCCAGACATCTTGGAATGTGAAGTCAAGTGGGCCTTAGAAAGCATCACTATGAACTAAGCTAGTGGAGGTGATGGAATTCCAGTGGAGCTATTTCAAATCCTGAAAGATGATGCTGTGAAAGTGCTGCACTCAATATGCCAGCAAATTTGGAAAACTCTGCAGTGGCCACAGGACTGGAAAAGGTCAGTTTTCATTCCAATCCCAAAGAAAGGTAATGCCAAAGAATGCTACAACTACTGCACAATTGCACTCATCTCACGCGCTAGTAAAGTAATGCTTAAAATTCTCCAAGCCAGGCTTCAGCAATACGTGAACCGTGAACTTCAGGTTGTTCAAGCTGGTTTTAGAAAAGGCAGAGGAACCAGAGCTCAATTTGCCAACATCCGCTGGATCATCGAGAAAGCAAGAGAGTTCCAGAAAAACATCTATTTCTGCTTTATTGACTATGCCAAAGCCTTTGACTGTGTGGATCACAATAAACTGTGGAAAATTCTGAAAGAGATGGGAATATCAGACCACCTAACCTGCCTCTTGAGAAACCTATATGCAGGTCAGGAAGCAGCAGTTCGAACTGGACATGGAACAACAGACTGGTTCCGAATAGGAAAAGGAGTACGTCAAGGCTATATACTGTCACCCTGCTTATTTAACTTATATGCAGAGTACATCATGAGAAACGCTGGACTGGAAGAAACACAAGCTGGAATCAAGATTGCCGGGAGAAATATCAATAACAGATATGCAGATGACACCACCCTTATGGCA